>JAPYYW010000241.1:0-70018 GCA_030522545.1 Cremastinae sp. A BG-2022a | reverse complement strand
TTTTTTATGAGTAGAGATTAGCCAAAATTGAATGGGTTCCGCATAATGCGAAATCTATTCCGATGAATCGATTAGAGGCCTCATGTCTTTTTTAATATAAGATATGTAAAATTTTTAAAACTTCAACGTAATTTTCAAATTTGAACACAAGCTTCCTAATTACTATGTTATATCAAGTTTTGGTGAACAGAAAGCTTTTCGTGGCCAAAGGACTCGAATTTGGGGGTAAGTTTGAAGGCCTCTTCTCCTCGACGCCCGAGGTGCATAATGAAATTTATGAACGCTTGAGCCGCATTGCGCGCCGTGTCGGTTGTTATTTACTACATTGTAAGATAATCATTAATGAACCGGTTGGACGCAGAAGCGGCCTTTATCGTATATATACCGGTCGGAGAGCCGCCGCAGTTACGAAATTCGCAGCGATCAAGGAGAGTCCGGACTGTTCGAGGTGTTTACTAGCAAAGTTAATAATCCGAGACGCATGCATATGTGTTTCGCGTAAATTTTTCAAACTCATTAGCGAAGAAACGTTATTTTTTATCGGGCGAAGCGATTTCCCGAGTCGAAAGCGAAGGAAACGCGTCTGAAAATATATGTGAAGGATTTACGAAAGGTTTTTTTTTTTACGAAAGCGAGTAAAAAATGTCATCCGGCTGAGGAAAGAGAGAGTGTACGCGCGTGTACAACTTTGAATTCGTACGTATGAAAAACATGCATCGAGAAATTCCAAGCGACGAACGATCTCCCTCGATTTATTATTTGCAACGCGACGAAATTCGATTTCGCCTCTCCCGCCGCGCGCTTTTCGATATTTCAATATATTTCCATATTCATGCGCGAAACGCCCGGGACAAGTGACACGAAAGAGTATGGAAACGCGAGGACCATTAATCCTCAGCAATTCGCGAAAAGCTCCCTCTCATCGAAATTTCACTCCCACGCTAAATATATTATATTATACGATCGGGCAGTTTTCGCTTATTTTTATTTTTCTCGCTTCGAGAAACACGCGCGCAATAAAGCCAGAGCTCAATCGTTTTCCATAATTACTGCGAATAAGCCCCAAAAACCAGATTGGAAATATTTACTTTCCGGTACAATTTTTGTTGTGCCTTCGCAATCCGATTTCATTTGGCGGAATTATTCTCTTTACTGCTAATTCTTCATGGAAAAAATCGACCCGAAGTCATATATATGCAAAACTTAATGAAGAAAACAGAGTCGCGGGCGTTGCTATATGTACGAAAGTTTGCAATATTGAAATATAATTGTGCTCGTTAGTATAATTTCAATTAAAATCCGTAACCCGGCACTCGTTTATTTTCAATGCTCTCTCTCGCGGTCGTGTGCGAGTACACACGGCGTGCAGGCTTTTGCGGTCGGCTCAGTGGAAAACGATGCGTGTTAAAAAACTCTTTTTATTATTTCATTTTAAACCATACACGCGTTCCTTTTTTGTATTCAGACTCGAGTTATCCGAAGTTAAGGAAGTTGTACTCAAAATCGAAAAAGATGTGAAATTTTTGAAAATTTTATACATTTAAGTTCGGGCATTAAGATAAATCCGACAATAAATAATTGATGCAAATTTTATTTTTTTAGACAAATGTCTGATTAATCTATTTTCTAAATTTTATTAAAATGTATCGTGTCGTTTAAAAAATTTTTTTTGAAAGTTAGTCACGTAGTCTTATGAAGATCGTTTCGTCGCAACTTCACAACGAACTTTATCTAACAGACACCATAAAAAAAACTGAATATGAATAGGCTAAACCAAATAAAAGACATAAACAAAAAAAAATTGAAATTTCATGTAATTTATGAGTTTAGTAAATAATATTTTATAAATAAATGGTCATTTACGAATTTAACATATTAGAAGAATTATAAAGTAAATAGAATAACTTTTTATTACAAACAATATATAATTTACGTATTTTTTTAAATTTTATAGTTATACACTTGACTCCCAAAGAACTGACTGAAATACCTCAATGGCACGAATGGTCCCAAAAATATAAATTCAACCGAAGAAAATCACAAGTTGCGAAAAGTATCTATACAAAGTGGAAAAAAATCTTGCATCGAGCGTCGCAGTATCAATAATTTATGTATTGTTAGTCCTCGGGAGAGCACTTTTTGCGTCATGAAATAATTACGGGGCTGCTCGAAGGGGGATGATGGCCGAGTATACGGTGCGATAATTGAATTATTAAACTGGCGACGATACGGCTCAACCGGAATGAAAAAGAGATTGAGATGAAAACGGTGGAATAGATTTTTCCAACGTTTCGTGTACAGCGAAGAGAGCAATCTGGTACTTGGCTCGTTCCCTCTTGAATATACACATCCATTCGTGCCTTCATTTTGCCCAGCACACTGCGCTCCTTCACCGGAGCTTATCGCATTTCCCTGAATCTGCTGCGCTCCCCCTTTTTTTTCCCCCCTCGCGTTTTTCCATCAGCCCATTTTTGCACGATTTAAACGTATATAAGTCTCTTCGCTCTCGAGGCACGTAATCTGAAAATTTTTCGTGCACTTTGCTTATATTCCGGGTAGCGAATTAAAGCTGTGTTCTCCATTTTGCTCGCGCTCGGTCTCTATATGCATATGCACCCTGCTGCCAACGAGTTCCTTACCGCGATGAATTTTTTCCCGTACAGGTGCAGCTCGCGTCGCCCTACGCGCGGCACGTGCGCCGCTCGGGCGATTGTATTTAAATGAATTTATTCGCGAAATAACGACGCGATCGCCGTGCGCGGAATTGATCCGTGACATTTCGCGAATAAGTACATAATTGCTCGGCGACGGATGAAGCGCATCGATTTATTTGTTTATTTTGGAGACATACGTGGGCGTGAGATAAATTATTCTCTCGAATCACCGTTGCTGGAAATAAAGAGCGATTATTTACGAATTATTCACTCCGGATTTGTAAGCCCGGGAGGATATCGTGTCCCCCGGCTCGACGCGTGTATAATTCGTCAAACAGAATAGCGGTGCCCGAATAATTTTCCGGCGTAATGAATCGAGTCGAATCGCAAACGAGAAAAGCCGGAAACGAATCCACTAATTTCGTGTCCAATTTGTCGTCCGCCACCCCGAGTCTCGTTTTCCCTTTACAATCCATTTCCCAGCCGATTAATTTATTCCCGATGTCGGAGAGAGTCGCGCCGCGTGTGTCGAACCGACCTGCCAAACCCAACTCCCCGCTGAGAACTCCGTCTCCGTCGAGGCGAGTGACAGCGCGAGAGTGATCTCGTCAATGAAGCGACCGGAGCGAAGAAAGAAAAACCGGAATTACGGTTCCGCAGGAAAACTCCTGTCGGGAAATCCTCCGGGGATTTTCGCGAGCCAAGGAGAGAGAGAGAGAGAGAGAGAGAGAGAGAGAGAGAGAAAAAAAGCTTCGACGGACGCGACACGATACCCTCGTGAGCCATAACCTTCCCGATGTACGTTTTTTACGATCTAATAGAGCCAATAAACAAAAAGGGAAACTTAAAACTATATATATGTGTTTATATAACGTGTGTATCGTATCGAGCTTTCGCGATACCTCGGAAAAGCCGGCTTGATCCTCATTTCCGGCTACTATGCGCATTTCCGCTCTTTTATTTTTTATCTCAACGGCTCTCGATTCCAATTTTTTTTTCCTCTCCAGACGTTATCCGGATGTGTACCGACACACACCGCTAATTCTTTTTCTCCCTATATACATATATCGCGCGCGCGCGTGAACCAACGGGAGCAGAACATCTGCACTCCCGCGGGAGAGCCGCGCACCGGCGAGAAAAAGAAAATAATTGATTTTCTCGTTCAATTCCGTATTACTGTAGAATCGTTCTAATGGAAAAACCGATAATAGATGGCGCTATTAATTAGCGCGAAAGTTGGGAGAGCACGATTTGTTTTTTGTCGCCCGTTCGGGCATAAATTAGGAAACATCGATTCGCAAAGGATCGTTATCGCGGTTGTACCGCGCGTGTAAAATTAATGAGTTAACTTTTCGACTGTTGCCTCTTTTTTTTCATCCGTAGGAAATTTATGCGCGCGTGACGACGCGGAAAATTAAAATATCTTCCGATTTCGTGCTTACTTTTCTTGAAAAAAAAAGAAAAAAAGAAACTTTCTCTCAGGAGTCGCTGAATATTTTTATTTTTTTAAATTATACGTGTGTATATTTATATATTTAGATTTTGTCACGAGAAACTTTTTAAAGTGACTCTTTCCACTCGGTTTGCCGGCAATTTCAGTATTTTCGGCTGAATTTACATCTCATTGGCTTTCCTCGCGCGCCCGCTTTGGAATCCGATAAAAACGGTGTTTCTTCGACGGTGTGCCGACGATTCTCGATTACGGAACGAATTTCAAGATTCTTAATCCCAAAAAGTCACCAGCGCGATCTCCAAGTACGTGCATTTTCACGCATTTACCCGGGGAAAGGTTACACCGAGGCTTTTTCCAGATCGCTGCGGGGATAAAAAGACTCTCCCTTCCCCCCTCATCCCCCCTCCCACCCTCCGTGTGAAAGTAATACTCGCTCGAAAGGAGCAGCTCCTCTCTTTCGCTCCTTTCGAGCACGAATCCCTAAATTTTCCGCGCTTTCTCCACGTCCGCGCGAGCCCCCGACGGAAAATTCTCCACGCGCGCGCTCGCTCGGCTATTACGCGCCAAACGGTTAAATCCAATAGGAGAACGAGTAATTTATTTATTTTCCCATACTGGCGCATTTCCAAGCAATCTCAAAAACGAGATGAATTATATCCCGCGGTATACACACCGTTGCGCACACTCCTCGTAAACACACACTCGACGACGGACTTTTCTCGAGTGTACGAAAGAAAATTGTGTACGTGATGAGAAAAATCAAAATGTAAAATCGCTACACTTAAGTATAGCCTTTTGGAATTACCAAATGTAATTTTGATCGATTGTGATTTATTTATTTATGGGTCGAAATATAATTGAAACAAATATATTTATTTGTATCAAGATTTATTTATTTCTATCATAATTGTAGTCAGAAATGAATAAAAATTTATTTAAGATTGAGCAGATTGATGTAAATTATTTGAATCAAAATATGATTGAAGTAAACATATTTATTTATTTCACGATTTACGTATTTTAATCAAAATATGCATAATCGAATTGAATGTTAAATTTACTTTAAGATTGTAAGAATTTAAATAATTTTTATTTCAATCAAAATATAATTGAAATAAATACAAATTTTAATTCAGCCTGAAAAAACAAAGATGAACATAATTATTATAAATTATATACGAGCCCACAATATGCAACCAAAAATACATTTGGTAAAATTTGAACAAATTTCTTATTCTACCACCACAATATATATTCTTCATCAATATATTTTTCTCGTAGTATAATGGAACGCGAGACTAGATTTCCGTGGATCGCTCGTATTTATATCCCGCGAGCGTGATTATCGATCGGGAGAGAGAGAGAGAGCGCAGCCAATCAGGATTGAAAATTGCGCTGATTTTCCGAGAAACCGATATCGCTCGAAATTTTTCGAGCTTCGGTGGAGAGGAAAGGAGAAAAAAAAGAAAAGATAGAAACGTCGTCAGAGCTATCATTTATTCGCGTGTATAGCGGCAGCAGCAGAGAGTATCGGAAACGGAGTTTCGTCCTCTGCACCGGATAAATCGAGTATATAGCATTGTCGAGAGCCAAGGGCGGTTCGAGGGAAGACGGGGAGGAGGAGGAGGAGGAGAGAAAGGCGAATAACGGAAGGAAGAAGAGGGGCGGTAATTTATCTGTTCGCTTGGCATTTCTCCAAGGATATCGAGAAGAGCTTCCTTGAATTCCCAAAGAAAACTATACTCCGCGCGCGTATTATATCCTTTTCCGCGAGTATACACGCCGATGAGCCGGGGGTGAGCAAACGCGCATATACATATGTGTGTCTCGATATATATATATACATACGTGCGCGAGTAGCTCACGTACGGCTTGGAAAGAAACGCTGAAAGGCGGCAGCCCCCGCCGCCCGACACACGCGCGCAATTTAAAAAGGACATGCCAAAAGCGTATGCCGCATAAATCGTCCATTTATATTTACGTCGATAAATCCGCGATGCGAAACGTTCCCTTTCGGCCTTCCTCGCGTATTAAATCATAAACGGTAGATACACACACGAGGCGCGCGGACGAGTATAAAAATGAAAAAAAAGAAGAAATAAGCCGGTCGCGCGCACGACTTTTGTCTCGGAACATACAAATGAGAGGATTTCTTTTCGTGCGCTCTCTCGCATCGGCCCGTGACGTCCCACGTGAATTATCCGAGGGCGTGGATATCGGAAATCGATGCGAAACTGCATTTTTCAAATATCCGCGTGGACGAGTATTTATTGTGCGAGCGGCATGCGAGAGGAAATAAATAAAAAAGGAGGGAGCGAGAATGAAGCGGATGCGCGAAAAGAAATATATAAAGGAGCGCTTGGAAGGAAAACGGAAATGAAAGAAATGACGAGGCAGCGGAAAAGCTACCTCGTACCTCGTCTCATTCACGGGACGGAAGTCCTCGTGTTTTCATCGTACTCGTCACAAAACCACTCGCCAATCCGCTAATAAAGACAAGACATGAATTATTTATTTCATATTCCGTGCGTTGCATACACGAAATACAATTTTTTTTCTCCCTATAATAAAAAAATATATATATATATTTTTTTTGTAATCTTTATACAATTCTGACGAGTTTGTACGAAGTGAGCAATCGCACAAATTATTCCTCAGATTTTTCAGTGGATTTTCTTCACAAATGAACACATTTCATTGTCCTATTGTGTAATCATTTTTTAGTTCACTTGTATTTATATAAATAGTTACGGAAACAAATGAAAAACAAATAATTGTAATGTCAGTTCGTCAATGTTTTCGTACACTAAAAACAGATTTAGTTGAGAAATATTTAGTTAAAAATATATTTCATTGAAACAACACTTATTTATTTGAAATATTAAACTTCAGTTGAATCGACAAAGAATTTAGTTGAATTTGCAACCAAATTTGGTTCTCAAGCCACCCACTGAAATACATCAAAATCGTATTTGCAATTTATTTTATATTTTTATTCTGATTTATAAAAAAAATGGACTCCCAATTTGTAAAATAAACGTTTGAGGAAAGCGAGGGCAACGATAATCCCGTTTAATAGTCTCCGCTATGGTGAAATTTGCTATTACTTTGTCTCGAACGTGAAACACACGCGAGAGAGCATATTTTTCGTCGCTGTTTGACCTAGCCAACATTTTTATAGATCTGGGGTGCTATAAAGTTGGCTAGGTTGTCGCGTTGAAACGAGAGAACGCTGCGAGATATGTAAGCAACAACGTCAGCGCGACGCCTCGAGGAGAAGTGGCCGTATCAGCAGAAGAAGTGTCCCACCGCTCGTTATCTATTTCTCCTATGTGCTCCACATATGCCAAGTGAATATGTTCATTCTTCAACATCCGTGCGAACGGAAAGCGATATGTCCTGCCCCGAAATAGCGAGAGACGTCAAATTTCGAATCGAAGAAGAGTAAGTCGGGCCCTTCAATTTTTTCCAACTGTATAAATATACAACAGTTCACGTTTTTTTTTTCATTCGCGAGTCTACAAATAAAAATATTTTCCAGCCAGAGCCATTTCTGAGTTTCTCGAGCATCGCATTTTTTTTCGCTCTCGTAGGTGCATTCGGCCATAAAGAAACTTTTTCGTCGCGAGGCTTCGGCTCTTTTGAAATTTTTATCCGGAAGAGCGGAGATATATTTCTTTCTCGTGGATCTCGTCAATTTGGGTCAAGCAGTCAGCAGCGGCGAAGGAGTGTCGGAAAAGTCGAACGATATACCGGGGATAAAGATTTTTCTCGGAGTGAATCGCGAACTTTTAAAGGGAATTCTGTCGCTTCCTTCGGTTTTATACTCTCTCTTCTCGTGTGTGGCTTACGCTTCGGCAAAAGATTTGGAACGGAGCTCCCTCGGATTTTGAGTTCAAATATTTCGGAAACACGACGGAGAGTGTGTCGCGCTCTCGACCATTTTTTTTTCTCTGCTTTCCCGCGAAGCTCTTCCCACTTCTTCTTTCTCTCGCGCGCGACATGCACACATGCACACTTTTACAGAGACCGCTCCGACGAGCCATTGCCGCGCGATACACACGTCGCGACGACGCTGAAGCTTTTTCGAAACGAGAAAAAGCAGTCGTGCGAGCGATAACTCTGGGACGCTCTCTCTCTCTCTCTCCCTTTTTTCCTCTATATCTCTCGCCACTCGAGATTACAGGCAGAACCGCGGCAGCCTTGCCGGAAAGAATAAAATTCCCACGTATCTCGCGCGTGTGCGTGCAAAATTCAATTATTAAATTCGAAAAATGCTTTTATATACACTCCCGCGTGTATGAGCGAATGATTTCTGTCGAGGCGTGCAGACTGTAAAAAATTTTGCAGTGTTAACCAAATTGTGTGAGTGATAAAAGGAAATGGTGTAAAATAATGACACCGGTGTGTGTGTTTGGTAAAAGATGTTGAACAGTGTTATTTATTGCTGATTTAACGGGGTTAAAAATCGATGTTTTCAGCAACAGGGATGGACAGAGCTCGATACTTTCCTGCGAGAAATGAAAATTTTTCATTGGATTGTGTATCAACTATTGAAAACTTATTTTCATTTGTAAGAAAAGTATCAAGCTTCGTCCATCCCTGTTCAGCGATAAAACTTTGTTAACGTTTCTGGCCACTCTATTAAGTGAAAATAAACGAACAAGAATTAATGCGAAAAATTTAGTATCAGGTGCCTGAGTTGAAGCTTGGCATACCAAAACATAATTTTATATAACTCATTATCTGAATATCTCATTAAGCAAATCGGTCCTCTAGTACATCTTTTGTTAATCTGGTCTAAGAGGAAGCATAATTATTTCAAGGAACTGACACTTGAATATAAAAATTTTTGAAACATAGAACACTTGCTATTCAACATCAACGTTATTCATGTATTATGAAAAAAATTAGTATACAAAAAAATTTTTTTAAAGAACAAGTCTATAGAAAAATTACCCTGCTTCAGGGTAAATCTCCGCATTCAGAGAAAAAAAAAGAAAAAATAATTTTTACAAACTGAGTTGCATATAATGTGCATGAACCTTACAAACAAATCGACACATACATTGTTCCAAAATATTCTTTATATTATTTAGTTGCTTAATCTGTAATTTTTTTTTAGCAAGAATAGTGTTACTTCATTAATTTTACGTCCTAAATGATGTTTATATTGCGGTGTTAATTATTTACATCGATTAAACACAGCATAACAAACCACATTAAACAACACCATGCCATTCTACACCAAACGGTGGGAACTATATAAACCAAGAATGGTGTTAAATTAACACCAATTTAATACCAAATTTTTTACAGTGCACGGAGGCGCATCGGGATAGCTAATAGGGTCTTGGGAATATCGTGGAAACCGCTGCGGCGAGGAGAGCGAGCCATGGAAAGCTTGAAATTATTGGATATCCGGGCGTTGTGAGGTTTCAAATGGGGCGTCATTGCGAGGCTGCCCCCTTCCAATATTCCCCGGAACATTTTAATCCGTGGGCATCGAACTATCCGCCCGAATCCGCTGCTCGAAGCTCTCTCTCGCGATATACATTATGTATATGTATATATATATATATATATATATATATATATATATATATATATACGCTGAAAGCTCGCCTCATTCGAAAGGTATTCCCGAGCTACCATGGCGATTTAACGAATGTAGTAAAAGTTCCGGGGCCGCGGAGAATCCGCGCGGAATCCCTGTTCGATCGATCTCTTATTGCACTTCGATATTTCCCAAATTGCTTTATAATACCGTCAATTACGAAACGCCCGGACTAACGCACTCCAATAACCCGTCACCATACGTCAGATTAATTTTGCCTTATAATTTCTGCCACACGCGTAATTCCCTCGTTACTTCCGCTCTGCGAATAATTGCGAAAAATGGGACGTACTCGTAATTCCGCGGCGTTTATTATATATATATATCCTGCGTTTGTATAATTCGCCCACGGCAGATGCGTCGACGTTTCATCCGAGAGAAAAACGTGACGACGAGAGACGAGCGAATTATATTTTACAATAAATGTTTACGGACGACAATAAGCATCGAAATGAAAATCGATATGTATATTTTTTTCGGAATATCGAAACTATAATAATGAATTCACGAGAGAGAGAGTCTCATATTACGCGCGCATTTATTAATTTCTAATAATGAAAAAAAAAGGAAGAAGAGTGGGAGGAGAAAAGTTTTCATCGTGAGCATATTATTTGAATATAAAAGGTGCGTATATTGATATATTCAATGGCGAATATTATCATAGTTATGGGAAATGAAGTGAAGCAGGGTGAGCGGGATGAGAGATAGGAAGCGGGGAGCGGGGTGGGGGGCGTTGCGGTAAAATATGCGATAAAACTTTCTCCTATCAGACTTTCCTTTTAGCCGTTTTTCTCGCTCCGCTTCGATACTGGAGCTCATTGCGTTGTTCTTTGGCGCCTCTTTATTGCGCGAAGCTCTCCCCGAGGTGCTCCAGGGTACCCGATCGGTTATCCTTTTGCCAGGAAAACGGGTCGCGTTTACGGGCGAAGCGGCGCCAATGAAATTACTCCGTCGATACAACCAGATTATCCTGGCTTCAAAGACGATTTATCACGAGCCGGCGAATCGCGTCTCAAAAGAGAGCTTTCCCGCGAAACGTCCAATTTCCATTCAGGATGAATTTCATATTAGCGGCTATTTCATTTCGTCCTTTTTTCCTCGGGTTTTTCGACCCTCTTAAGGGGTCTTTCAGCGCGCACCGAGAGTCGCCTGCTTTCGAGAAAGAACAGAAATTGAACAAGGGAGCGGGGGAGAGAACGCGGGGGGGGGCGACAAGCGTATAAGGAACGTTTTTTTAACGAGGCCATTTGTATTTGAAGCAACGAGAGCGCTGTTTTCATCGCTGTGGCTTTCAAAGGAAGCGGAGAAAAAGGAATGTGGAACGCCGCGGAACGATAATCTTGAAGCGCACGGACGCAGGCAAATCGCGAGAGAGTCGCTAAATGCAAATGACATTTTCGCGGAGGGGAAATAAGACGAGCTTCCCTCCCCGGCCTGTGAGGAATGTTTTGTACACGTCGTAACGACGATTGCTAAATAAAAGATAAATGAAAGATAAAACGAAATAAATGAGAGAGAGAGAGAGAGAGAGACGGCGAAAAAAGCTGCGCTTTATTTCGCCTCGGTGTACGAAAGTTTTGCTCGTGCAATCTTATCGCCTCGACCATTCGCTCGGTCACGGATTATTTGTGCTTTTTATCGGCACTCCTTTTCGCCGGCTCCTTTTATTCTGGTCTTATATAATGAGCTCTCGTGCATTTCTCAGCATCTCGGAAGACGCTCCACTTATTCGTGACCGAAATTTATATATAATTTTGAAGAATTATTGAGGAAAATATATATTAAAATAAGATATATATGTGAATTTATGTCTGACGGAAAGAAGGAGAAAGTGGGAAAATTGTCGGGAATTCAAGACGTCGAAACGAAATTTTATCCCGTGCGTAAAAGATGTTTGAGTCGCTCGTCAGGGGAATCGTTACATCGTGTTTCGATGCACCGCACGAAAACGCGGAGAGCCTCCGAGCGGGAAAATCGTCGGAGAATATTCGACGAGTCGCGTCGATGTGGCGGAGCGTGTCTCGATTGCAAAAAGCACAGGAGCTTCATTGAGAAGGAGGAGAGTCCTCTTTGTGTAACTGAAAAACGAGGATTCGCTCGGAGTTTTCGAGCCGAACGGAAGTGAGCATCGCCGAGAGGAAATTCAGCTCCAGACAGACAGACAAACAGACGGATAAACGCGACAGACAGCCAGTCAATCGGTACGCTTGTGCAAGATGCAAAAGAGGGAAAATAAAAAGCCCTGGAGAATCTCGCATTCAGATCAGGCAGTATAGATCTTGCTTGCAAAGCTCTGCACATCGATTTCCTCAGGAAAACACTATCTCGCGTCCTTCTCTTCCCATTTCCTTTCAACCGGCGCGCACCCAAACCCTCGAGCCCGCTTTTTGAGTCATGAATGTTTCGAAACAGAGATTCATTCTTGGTTCGTTCGCTCATGCTAATGCCTCGAGTCAGACGTGAATAATCGATATTGCTTCCGCGTTTCTCATATCCCAAATGAGTTCCTACTTTTTCACGACTCCGCCATTATTAATTCCTGCTTCCATCCAAACTTACGCTCCATTATATTTTAACGCATCTCCTTTTATTAACTCAATTTCTAAGTATTTATGGATGTCTGCAAATCTTACGACTTTGCAACTCACATACTCGTTCGCGACCTCGTTCTTATTGATGAAACTTCCCCGACGATGATGATAATTATTACTTATTCAAAGTTATAACTATTTCAAAAATAATAGAGACGTTACTGAGTAAAATTAAAAAATCAATATCCCAGTAACACATTTTTATTACAATGTTTCAAAATTCTAAGAAATAATACGATACACATACTATCGTTTTTATTCGTTCAAAAATAATAAAAATTGGACTGGAAAAGAATTAAAAAATAAAGATTAAATGTGCAATAACGCATCTATTCCAATAATGGTTCAAAATTCTAAGCGATTGTTCGAGCTTGAAACGGACTGCGTTTATTTGTAATTACCTTGATTGGAGAATATTGCGAAACTTGGGGGTTTGGTCGAAAGTGTCCATTTGCTTTGAGGCAACGTGTCTAACGTGGACAGCGAGGAGAGTTGGAAATTCTTGACGTTCGCGTGTTAGAAGCGCTCGTCAGTGCCCGCTTCAGGTATTGAACTTTGATGTTTCGCAGTTGCGCCGAATTTCGTTATACGCCTCGCTCGCTAGGGATGGATGATGAATAAGGAGCGTGATAGGAACCGATTGAAGGAAGATAACGTCGATTCGAGCCATTCGACGAAGCTTGTACGAATATTGAACGCTGTTATCCCGGAAGACGCATAATTCACCTCTTTGATTCGTTTTCACGTCTCGCAATAAGAAACCCTTCAAATTTTCAGTACAAAATCAAAAGCATGAAAATGAAGCATTTTCGCTTCTCAATCATTACGGAGACGCACAATGAGCTTCGTCTCGTTTATCCCTCGTTTAGAATGCTTCGTAGCAAAACCTTTAATATATTAAAATTCACAGTGTTCATGAATTTTCTACCATACATATGATTAAAGTAACATAATCCAGCGACGTTGTGTTTGAACTTTGGTCGAATCCGGAATTCCGTTGTTTTTCTCCGAAACTAAGTTAGACTTAGAAAAGTTGGCTGAAGCTCGCGTCACCGTTTGTCTTGTAACAAAGGGTCCGTGTAACCGCAAAGGTCCGTTGTTTCGACACATCGTGGATACGCTCGTGGAGAAACTTTGTTAATCTCCGGATGGTTTCTACGGGTGGATTTTCGGTATTAGCTCACGGGATGTGGCGCAGAGCCGAGCAAGCACGAGGAAGACGCCCGTCGAGAATGAGCCCGCCGAAGAGTCATCCCTGGAACGAAGGAACCCGGCTGCGCGTCCTTCTCTCGTGTTTCGTCCTTAAGCAGCTTAGCATCGCGCAGTCTGCACTAATTACGCGAAGCCATGACGTTGATAACGCCTCCGAGTACAACAAAACTCTCTTCTGTACGCAGTGCTTCGAAATAGTTCGGCTGGAAGCAACCGTAACTCGTGAAACCTTCAACAAAGAGGCGCCCTGATAACCGCACCATCGATGCTACACGAAACATCGACATCATCGACCGACGTTTAAATGGAAATAATCCGATTACGTTGCACTTTTTTCACCCATATTCAAAGCATTGTTATTATGTAAGAATAAATATCTTGCTCAAGATTGCAGTGCTGTTATAAATGCTATGATAAAAATTTTGAAAAAAATATATATATTTTTGAGTTTATGAAACTTTATTACAACTTATACAGTTCACTTTATATAGTTCACTTTATTACAACTTATATACATGTTATAATGTGAGAACAACTTTTCAACTAAATGTTCTATTTGTGTCAAATATACAAATATATATTATGTAAGAATAAATATCTTGCTTAAAATTGCAGTACTGTTATAAATGCTATCATAAAAATTTTGAAAAAAAATATATATTTTTGAGTTTATGAAACTTTATTACAACTTATACAGTTCACTTTATATAGTTCACTTTATTACAACTTACATACATGTTATAATGTGAGAACAACTTTTCAACTAAATTTTCTATTTATGTCAAATATATACCTAGATAAATATATACCTGAATAGTTCGGGGATCGTAAACATAAAAAAAAGAGATAATTCGTCAAGCTTAATAAGGAAAAAAAATGTTCAAATTTTCGTTAATCCCCTCGGTCATTATTGTTTCCATGGTGATCGGTCGAGGTCGAGTGGAAAAACCGAACAATTAAGGTCTTAATTGATTTATAACGCAATTTGGAATCAGTAGGCCGGTATAAAGTGTCGAGACAAGACGTGCCGGGTCTTGCCAGGTAGTTCGTTGTCGAAAAACATTTTGTTGAAATTTGACAAGTGTCCAATTGAATGAGTGTCAGCTTCAACCGAGTGTCAATCAGATTTCATAGAGCAAATTACGTAAAGTGATATGAAGTATGAATCTAGAAAAAACATCAAAATATAAATTCAAACACGTCAAATAAGAAAAAGTGGCCACGTTATTGTTGCTCATTATGGTAAAATCATAATTTCTCTCAGATGCTTGCCTTTGTACAAATTCTATGAATAAACAAAAGTTTGGAATTTTCCGAAGAATAGCAAAAATTGTTTATCGACAAAAAAAGTGAAAGTATAGCAATAAAAGCCCTTGGGTTTCGTTCTACAATAATTGACGGTTCGTGTACGTTGTTGCTCTTTCGAGCATTCCGTGACACGAGGCGGATCCGTGTGGCAGCTCTGGCGCTCGCACGTATACGATGGTGCTCGTCCCTTGCTCGAAAATCTAGCGGAGAGCGACGAGAGCAGGGCCAGTCGTGTACACAGCGTCAGCCAACACACGAGCCTCTCATAAGCCACGATACTCTGCGAGCTTGACAAACGAGAGATTCTCTCGCTACAGGTGTCTCGGCTCGGGCGAGCTTTCTTGCCGTAATGCTCGAGCAAACATGCCTCAAGTTAGCAGCAAGCTTTCGTCCTGGGAATCAAGATGGATACTCGAAGTAATAATCGTGACGTAGCCCCCGTCATTTTCCGTTCTCGCGGAAATAAGCCAGAGACGACGTCGAGATATAAATTTGATCCTTTCACATGTTGCGTAATAAAATATACTTGGATTATACGGGCAACTGAACTCAAAAACTCGAAACGAGGAGCGAATATCGAGAAATTTTCTCAAGAATACACCCCGGCGTTGTTTTCTCGACCGAAGGAAAACTCGCTGGCGTATCCGCGCTGGCAAACTTCGTCTCCTCTGCTCCGGCAAGCTAATTCTTCTTCCGAGTCAACGAACCGAAAGTTGCGTTAATAACAAGCTCTCCCGTCTTTCCATCCTCCACGCGCGACTTTGCTCCGCGCAAAGTAACCCTCGCGCGCACCCTTACTTTCGAATCCCCCCGTGCAAAATGAGCCCGGCTGCATCGCGAGGAAAATTAAGGCAGCGCACCGTGTCTTGATGATAATTAAACAATACGCCGTCTCGCGCTACTTACCCGGCGTCAATCAATAAAACTCCACACTCCGCTTCTTCCCCTTTTTCCTCATTAATTAATACCACGACATATACTTGTCTATTCATTTTCATAAAAACAAAAATACATATATTGTACTGTGCGCGATAAAACTCGAAACTGTGCATTTCAAATGGAAATGTGGACTCGCGAAGACAATTTTCCAATCTGCTCGCTCGTATAAGGAAACTCGTCTGTAAATTAGCAGCAACTGCGGGTTTGTATTCCTCAAATTTATGGACGCGAGACTTTGTTATTCAATAGAGAGGAGATATTGTTAATTTGGTTTAATTTTGCGCGTGTTGCCGCGAAGAATGAAAGTTATGCGTGTTTCGCGGTTGCAGAATAATAAATTCTCTGGCGCGATAACGAAGCAAAAGCTGCTTCAGCGTTGGAAAATAAGGTGAATATTTTGCTCTCTTGAGAGAACGAAGAACTGGTTTTCTCGTATTTACACGAGGCGCCGGAGAAATATACGGGGAGGAGGCGAGTTTCACCAGCTGATCAAGGACGCGATTCAGGCACCTCATCGTGTCGAATCGTTTTCATTCTCTCTCCTCATCGCGAATAACCGAGCGTCGCATCCTCCTCGATCCTTGCTGGTAATATATATAGTATATTTCACATCTCATCGTTTTTTTTCAGGCTCTTGACTTTTTCCTCGGCGCGCATTTGAATAAGTTGAGAACGCAAGAATAAGGGGTTCGCTCCTCTTTTTTCAAGCCCGTCGCCGGAAAATGCTTCCAAACGAGAAAGCTTCCTCATCCTTCTCTCAACGAGTGAAAACTCTCCGGGAGAACGCAGTGTTCCATCGCGAGCCAAACTTCCAATATTAGTTCGCGGTTGCCATTCTCCTGCTTTCCTTCGCCCGTCGGTTCTCAAATTTTTAAGCTCTTCCTTCTGACCTCCCGGCTCGCGACGAAAAATTTTCACATATTTTTTTTCTCGATCCCCTCCAAACTTTCCACTCGCGATATTTCAACGAAAAAAAGGGCATTTCTCAACTTTATCTATAGACGATGATTTCACTCGACGCGAAAAGGCTATTTCTCAAATACACGCGAGACCAACTCAAATTGAGGAAAATTCAAATTTTATTGATGGGAGAGTAAATTCACTTCCTCGTATCATAAATTCACCTCGCTCCGTGTCATTGCCGAGCGAAGTAAAATTTAAGTGACTGCGAAAAAGTATATGGGACGATTGAAAAAAAAAAGTTCCCTCGCGGTTGGAAATATAAGCGTTTTTTATTCTCCCGAAAAGTTTTGATCGTATACTCCGGATGAAACTCCAATATTTATTCGACGAAAATTTCTCGACGGTGAACTACTACTCGAGTGTTTTGTCAATACAATAATCGTTCTCGTATGACGTTCCTCCATCCAGCCATTTTTTCCTCCTTGCTCTCTCTTCCTGCATCCTGTCGTGCCTTATTTTTCTCATTTCCCACGAGAGAACGTTTCCTCTCTTGTTACGCTTTTATGTCCGCCTTCCTTCTGTTATCCCGTTCTATTTTTTTTTCCATACACATGCGAGCCTGTCGAGTACATTGCAATTTCAACTTACTCCCTGACTGTTGTTTCCCCTATCTGTTCGGCCAATTTACAATTCTAACATTTCGAAACTATGCATTTTCTCTTCGAAATACACATTCGAGTAAATATATCGATAAATTCAAAATTCCCGAGTTGTATATATGTTTATACAACATGTATTTTATGGATTGATTGATAAAAATAAATAAAATAAAATGTTTTTTTTAAAAACATTTTCTAGTTGCTGATTGTGAGATAATATTTAATTTTATATTTTTTAATTTTATTTGAAATATCAAGTATAAAAAATATATGTTATCTGGGTATTTTCTTTTAAAGGATAATTAGTGGATTGATTATTCAGCGTCTGAGCCCGACTACTTAAATGACGTAGACTTGATTCGTGAAATTCACTCTGAGCCGTGCGCACTTTCGAACGCGCCGGCAAGATCTTTCGTGAATTCATAACCGGGAGATAAAATTTTTTTTCCGCGCGACAGCCGACATTTTCTTTGCGCGATGTCGTCGAGATTCCCGTTACTTTATCTGACAGCCTGGCGTTTTTCGAGAGAAAATAGCGAGTAAAAGCTAGGAAGAAAAATCGTTTGAGAAGCAGCGAGAGCTTGGCAACGGGCTCGCATAATTTATTCCGTGACTGGTGGAACATCGCGCGGGTTCCAGCTTTTTGGAAGTTTGAATAGGAGAAGGTGAATGCAAGAGGATGCCATGGCGAGATAATGACTTTGTGGGTTTCGGGGACTGAATTCACCCGTCTCTCGCTTTTCCTCTCTCTCTCTTTTCCCTTTATGTTACTCCCAGCGCGAAGCAGACGTATATCATAGTATTTCTACCGGAATGCTATTCCCCCATCGCTAACTTTCTAAATTATAGCCGGCAATTCATTACGTCGATTTGTCGGATACAAACGACGGCGGCGAGCTTGCTTCGGCCCCGTTGTGTTTTCGCCACCGCAACCTCCAACGCTCCTGGCCACTTTCCTTCAAATTAATCGGCCGCACACCCCGTCGGCTTATTTACGTTTACCCGAGTATCAAAGTTTTCGGACTAGTCGCTCCAATGCCTGAAAATAACTTTCCCAGACTACTGTCATTGAATCCTCGAAAATTGTATTTTATAAAAGACAAAGTATATATATAGAATTAAGTTTCGAATAAAGTATATATTTTATTGATTTGAGTGAACAAGCATTGAATATGCGGCTCGATTAATTTTGAATCAATATTCGTCTGCTCGCAGGTGTGCAATTGCCTGGGAATAAGCAAGGAGTGCGATTACTTCGGCCTGAAGTATCAGAACGCGAAGGGCGAGGAGCTGTGGCTGAATCTGAGAAATCCGATTGATCGACAGACCGGAGGTGGAGTCGCACCCCTCAGATTCGCACTGAGGGTCAAGTTTTGGGTACCGCCGCACCTGTTGCTCCAAGAAGCTACTAGGTAGGAATTATATGCCCAACTTTTCTCATCGATATTTTTATCGCTATTCAGATTATGTTATTAAGTCGTCTGGATGATAAAAATTCTCCGTTTTACGTTTTGATTTGTACAAAATTACATCTGCATCGATCTTATTGTTTCCGAAATATTTTAATCAATAATTTGAATAAGAAATATGTACGGAAATATTTATTTTTCTTTTTTCAATATCTTTGATAATTTTCAAGGAGAAGCAAATAGAAAGAAATTGCAAAGATTCTTTTGCTCTATTTGAAATAATGTTTAATTCGTCAGTTAGTAAAAACTCTACTACACGTATGAAAAATAATGTCCAAATCTTATTCTTCTCGAAATATTAATCAAATTTGGTGTAAAACGTGTATTATATAAGATACACATTTTTTCCAATATTTTTTTTGACGTGAACAGGGATCGAGAAGCAAACCAAAAAAATTGTTTCGTTCTATTTGAGATAACGTTTGAGTCGTCTAGTCTATAAAAACCCCATTACACTTTGTTTTGTAAAAAATAACGTCTAAATCTTATTCTTCCCAAAATATTAATCAATTCGTTTTTCAAAGCCCTTGATGATGTCGAAATGAACATTCACTTCAAACGTTTGAGTCCCACTTTATTTTCACACGATACTGAACAAAATGCGTTTCATAATATTTAATCGCGATTATATATTTTTCGCAAAAAAATGTTATCTGGATTGTTATCGTGTGTTTAATGCTCGCGCGATTGGACAATTCGCGTGGAGAGATTCGCGAGAATGTCGAAGGATGAGCCCGCCGTGGATCAAATTTTCGAGGGATTGTATAACAACGCGTTAATAATAACAGAGAGGGAGGGAGAGAGAGAAAGCGAACAATCTGAGGCTTATGAGCTAGTTCGATGCATGGATATGGAATAGCCGAGTAATATGGTACGGTTTCGTCGGTAGAGAGAGAAAGAGAGAGAGAGGAGGGTGCGGGGGATCCGAGCGTGTTGCACGTGGTCGTAACTCGACGTCAAAACCCGCAGGATCGTTCTCACCCTCCAGCAATTCACTTAATCAGCAAGACGTTGCATAATTTCTGGCTGGCTGAGTCTTTGTTCGCGAATCGGGCTCCGAGTGCCTTGGCGCGCGCACACAACGGGGAGGCCCTACCATGAAAACCACCTCGGGGAATTACAGGGAAATCGCTATAACGTTCCGGGCGACGGGAATGAATCCCTTCCTCGATCGTTATACCCGACTCGACGATTCTCCTCCCCGAGGACAGGCCTCAGCGTTTCACGAATCGAGAGAGAGAGAGAGAGAGCTCTGCGGCTCCTGCGTAAATTATAACCAACTTGTATCACAGCCCCGTCTCCGCGTCTCTTTCACTCAATAATATTTCAATATTACGCGAAACTCATCCCTCCGGCCTCGTCTTATTCTCCACTCGTGCCTGCCCCGCTGCCAAAGTCCGAAAACTTTTCGCGTCCGGCAAGATTTATCATTATTTCATGGCTCCTCTAAAACGAGGCGAGGGCATGAGACGCAAAAAGAGAGAAAAAAAAACTTCGTAAAAGTCTCGGATAAAATGTAATAATTTTACTTTATGAGCTTCGCTGCGCGGATTCACTTCCCTGCCACTTTTTTCCCTTATATATTTTTCGTTATTATACTTCCAGTTCATAATTACAAAACTTTACAGCTTTACATTTATATAATTATACCGGGGATGAAATTTTCTTTGTATTTATTCTTCCTTCGAGCTCGTCCACCGTTTTTCATATTTCATAAATTGCGCACCCATTTGTGTCAAAAAAATTTGAAAAAATTCTGATAAATGCACTGCAAAAAATATGGTGTTAATTGATGGTGTTAATGCAAGTTTCCATTTGTTTGTAAGGTTCATGCACATTATATGCAACTCAGTTTATAAAAATTTCCATGCTAACTACATCATGCTAAGTACATCAATTATTTTTTGTTTTTCTCTCTCTCTGAATGCAGAGATTTACCCTGATGTTCTTTTAAAAACAATTTTGCATACTAATTTTTTTCATAATACATGTAACGTTGATGTTTATTTACTACTTAATAGAGTGGACTGCCAGAAACGTAAACGAAAATGACAATAATTTTTCAATAATTGATCCTTATTTTATCGATGGTACAATAAACATCGTCCATTGAAATATTTTCATTTCTCAGCGAAGTATCGAGCTGTGCTCTGTTGCTGAAAATATCGATTATTAATTTTTAATTTCGCTTTAATAAAATTTTTGTACAATTATAATTGAAATATAACATAAAATACATGAAAAAGATTTATGAATGAATGAAAATCATCGAAAAATATTCACAAATGTTGAAAACTGTCCATAAAAAAACGAAAAATTCAACTTTTAAATTTACTTACGTTGAGTAAAAAACTATTAAACTGTACTAACAAGATGGTGACAGGGATAATTTCGAGATATTGCAAGTACCAGAATAAATTGAATAATAATAAAAGTGTCATGAGCGTAACAATAAATGCGTAGGACAATAAAATGAAGATTTAGGTGGTGAGAGATATTTTGATACGTTTTACGACGGTGATATATGCGATAAATCACAGGATGCTCCGATTGTTTCGCAAGAGAGCGAAGGTGGTCAGGCGAGCCATTACGTATTCTCTCGTCTAGTTTCCATTGATATTGGATTCCATATTTCGCCATTGTGCTCGAACGTGTTTCCTTGGCCTGTACGTGTATATATAGAGCTCGGTATATGCGGGCTCTCGTGACGTCGCTAACTGAATTTTCCTCGGGACACGAAACTGCTGAACCGAAAGATATCGCTCTCCGCCCGGTCTTCGAGTCAGCGCGTCAGAAATTATTTTCTCACCCGAGAACGTCGACGAGAGTTATATCGTCGTTTCGTCGCTGGGAGATAAAACATCGCGAAGTATCAGAATTGTTTCCAATTTCGCGGAATAAATGATTTTCTCGAGGGACACGAGGAGGGAGCGAATTTCCCGCGACCTCGGCCCCCCCGTAATCCAAAATTCGCTCTCGAACAACGTGCATGGACGTGGTATATCCGTGTATTTACGACGCTACGTGGCAAGTAAATTGCCGGGGTCTCCGAGACACGGAGTCTTGAATAAGGCGAAGGAATCCCCGAAGAAGCTTGACTGAAGAGCCCGCTGTACGAGCAAAGAGACCTGACTCCGGATGGAACATGTTTCTCGCGTGGACACGAGACGGTCGAGACTTCATTAGTCGAGCGCAAACTCCTCTCTCTCTCTCTCTCTCTCCCTCTCTTTATCTTCCCGCTGCGGCGGCGTAGCACTCCGAGAGACTTCGCGCACGGGAATAATCTTTCTCTCGAGGACAGGGGAGTCTGTCTCCGTGGCGAACTTTTGGAGCGTTTATACTTGCCCAAGTTCCTCCAGGAAGGACTCCCAGACGCGCTGGAATTTTCCGAGCGCGTGTTCCTCCGCATTGACTCTCGGCAGCTTCGGAGTCAAGAAACGTACCAGCCAAATTCTCAGCTCTCGCACCATTTCGCTCATTGGCGAATTCCTCGTTATCTTTCGACTTAAATTTCCGAATAATTTGCCAAAGATCGCTAAACTTTCGTGGGCACTACGTTAATCTTACTCTTCACTTCTCTACTCTTGACATTATTTTTTCGTATTTCATCTTGAATTTGGCTGCTATAAAAAAAATTGACTATTTTGGAATAAATTTACTCAAAAAAACAACTCTTCTGCAGTTTTAAAAAGCCAAATTTAGCTTAAAATGTGGTCTTGAGTAGAGAAGTTTAACACTTTAACACTTTTTCTTCTGGACCGTGCACACATTCATTATCCATATGTTATAATTAAAAAACTACAAAACTGTTTTTTAAAATTAAAAAAGAAAAGGAACCTCCGAAGAGTCCGAGTACAAGTTTCAAATGGTTGGAAACTTTTTTATTTCCCTTCACAACGTTATTTTTCCTAATAAACCTTAATTCATTCATATTGATCATTCTTAAATCAAAAATAAAAAAATAACAGGAAATAAATAAAAATAGAATGAATTAAAAAATTCCACAATAAATTATGAATCGTTGTATTGTATGGTTGAGTCTAAAGAGATGAAAACAGGCTATGGATGGTAGATAATTGTATATATTACACCTGTATTAATCTATGATTATCATCAAATTGAATACTAGTGCAAATTTTATCTGGTTATTTATTCTTTGAATCGTAGACATCAATTTTACTTGCACACTCGTCTGGAATTGGTGGAAGGAAGGTTGAGAGTACCGGATTGGATATCGGTGCCGAGGATCGTCGCTCTGATCGCTCAGGCTGATGCCGGCGATTACGATGCTCTCTCGCCCCCGCACGCCATTTATTCCAATTGTTGTCAGATTCAGCCCGCGGAGCCATGCGAGGCGAAACCTCAGGATCTTCTGCACCGGATAGTCCAGCAACAGAAGGAAATAAAGGTACGCCCTGATTTTCCTTCATTTTCAATAATAATAAATTTTCCTTTTACATCGTGAAAAAACGAAAAAAAAATGTGAAAAACGTGAAAAAATGAAAGAGTTTTAAACGGACGTGTGAAATGATGGGAAAATCGTTTTCGATTGCAGGGCATGAAAGCGTCGACCGCTGAGTACTGGCTGCTGAAGGAAGTCTCAAATTTCGAAACGTTCGGTCAGGAAATGTTTCACAGTAAATTCGGCGCTAATGGCGTCTCGACGATAGGAGTTGGACCGCACGGTATCACGGTTTACCGAGGCCAGGGCGAGGAAACGCAAAAGTTCGTTTTTTCCTTTTTTTTATCAAAAATAAATTAAAAAATCAATAAATAAACCTTTCCATCAAGATTTTTTATAAAGAATATTAACTTCGAACTCTTGAGTGTAATAGTGTTAATTGGTCATCATAAAACAATTAAAAGTATTAAAATTTTTTCGAATTTTTGAAATTTAATAAAATTATTTTGATTTTATTGAGAAGTGGGAAAAAGGTAAGAAATATAGGTAAAAAACTAATGTATTTGTTTGTTTAAAAAATTGCAGTATACCTTACACAGCGATCCAAAGTGCAACGTCGCAGCGACGAATGTTTCATCTGATTTATTTGTCGCTGGATGGCGAGGAGACTTCGCTGGACTTCAAGCTAGATTCGAGCCAATCAGCGAGCGGCCTGTACAGAGCGATTACGGAGAAGCACGCATTTTACAGCTGCGAAACGGTCCGAAGCGCCGTCACCGCGCAATTCATACGAGATCTGAAGGTGAATATTGATAAAATGAATTTTCATCGAGCCACCCTTAATCGCACGTCCATCAAAAACTGAACAAGTCGTGTATCCATTTTGTAATTTATGACAATTCGTAATTTATCGCAGGGCACGATAATATCAATATTCAACGAGGACTCGACCCTTGGCAAAAAATACGTCTTTGATATTCGACGCACGTGCAGGGAAGTTTACGATAACGCGAGACGAGCCCTTTATTCCGAGGCGGCCAACATAACGATGCCCGAAGAGAGCGCCCTTCTCGAGAAACGAGAGTGCGCTGATTGTCAAAATCCAAAGTGCAAGGTGAACATTTTTACAGTTATTCGCAATATTAATCAAATTGGTATTTAGATAAAATTATTTTAACGATATCCTATTTTTCTATATTAAAAAAGACACGAGGCCTATAATCGATTAATCGAAATAGAGCGCATTATGTGAAGTGCATTAACTTTTGGCTATCTCTACGTTTTAAAAGAAAAATTCAACGTGCGATGTTTTGGAAATAATGACCTCGATGTTTGAATAATTCATTTCGTTTTGCAAAAATTATCAGGAATTACCTATTGTGAAGTCAATATCGTCGAGGACACGAAAAAATATTGTCACTTGAAATTTTAGTATTTTTCCTATTTTTGATTCTCGAAAAATCAGGCTGGAGGTCCTCGAACACGCTAAATTTTCTCAGCTCATGTGGAATAAATTTGCAATACAATTTTATATTATTCATATCAAATATACTTGGACAAATATACATGAATAGTTCGGGAATCGTAAACATTAAAAAAAAAGAGAAAATTAGTCGAGCGTAACGAGAAAAAAAATTTTCAAATTTTCGCTAATTACTGGGTCATTATGGTTTCCATGGTGATCGGTCGAGGTCGAGTGAAAAACCGATTAAGGTCTTAATTACATGAATTTTCGACTGATTTTTGAATCAGTAGGCCGGTAGAAAGTGTCGGGGTAAGACGTGTCGGGTCTCGCGAGGTAGTTCGTTATCTAAAAACATTTCGTAAAAATTCAACAAATTCAATCGAGTGTCACTTCCAGTAATTTTCAATCATATACGAAAAGTGAATAGTTTAGTGTTTCAAATTTATAATATTCTTTAAAAAATACTTTTAATAAATGTTGGTGCGGATGTATCCTATATTAAAAAAAAGACGAAACCTCTAATGAATTAATCGGAATAGAGCGCATTAAGTTGTACGAAGGATGCGCCTAGAAGAACAGTCAATTCAAACATGTTAAAAAACAGTGCCCCCGTTGTCGCTCGTTTTCTTTAAAATGTATCTTTTCTACTTACCTTTCCGTCACACAAGTATGTGCCAGATTTTTTAAATATTTCACTATATCAAGTTGAGATATTTATTTTATTAAAAATCTCAATTTATTACACATTTATATCGTGCATTATCTGGTTTTAAAAAATCTGAACCGTTATTTATGGGAATCAGTTTTTCTTATAGCAATTAAGTACATAAAGAATAGTTTCCCTCGACTAAAATATTTTTTAAAAACAAAAAACGTAACAGAAAAAGTAAAGTGCACCATAACATAAATAAAAATTAATATTAGCACAAAAATATAATTATTCCTACAAAAATCATAATTTTTCATAAAATATACATTATTGATAACATTGATTGTTATTCCAATCAAAAATTATTTTTCTTACAAAACTAAATCCCATTTAACTTTATAATCACTATAACCTGCTAGTGATACACGAGTCCGAAAAATTTGGATCTAACGATAAGACGATAAAATATTTTATTGTTCACGTAAGAGAGTGAAGGCGCGAAGCGTCGTATTCGCGATAGCGTGAATTTTATGAATAATAAAAAGAGAAAACAAAGAGATAAAAACGAGAATGAAAATTTATTTGTATGTTACAGGAGTCGAGGGCGTGTCTTGCGAAACTTTTGGACGCGATGTTGTGTCGGATCTGTATGGATCGGAGTTTGGACACGGCGCTGTTCCCGTGCGGGCACGCGGTCGCGTGTCTCGAGTGCGCGAGACGCTGCGAGCGATGCCCGCTATGCAGGGCGGACATTGACCACTGCAGGACAATTTATCTCCCGATCGAGCTAACTCATCTCGAAAAAATCAAGTCGAACGTGGACTGCGACGGGGGCGCCAATTTCGCGAGCAAGCCGCCGGACGGAGATTTCCTGAGCTCGAACGATATTTTACAGAGCGACAGTCCGCTCGTAAACGACATTTGAGAGCGGCCGCATCGCCGGAAATACGGCTTGCTCCTCAACCTCCTGAGAATATTCAGCTGTCGCCTCGAGAGATCCTATTACTGAGCATTTACCTCGTCACTTCGCTTATTCTTACCCTCCCCTTCGTGCCATTCGCGCCGATTTTTCATTCGATCCTTTATTTTCTCTCATTTTCTGTGACGAAAACGCAGTCCAGTTTCGTCATGTTCATCGAGACACCACGTCGGCACAATAACGTAAATATTTTTTTTTATTTTTTACGAGCTATTTTTGTGAAGGAACTTTGAAATGTTTGATGAAGGTCAGTTTTACGAGAAATATCGTCGATTGCGCTTGCCCGACTCGTCGAGCGGCAAAAACTTTCCGAGGGAATTAAACGAGCTTGCTTTTGTCATTTTATCATTTGAGATGATAACGATCCAGTCGTAAGGGTTGTTCGGCAACAGTGTCGAATTTTGTTTATTAATCGTCACGAATTTCGGGCGCTGTGATGAATCCCTGGCGTTTTGTTGCCGGAGACGTGAAAAAAAAAATTTTTATTCGTGGCGTGACGAAATTTCGACTACTGATTGTACGGGATGTTTCAGCTTAAAACAACGTTTCGTTAAGATTGAAATTTCGAGTAAAAAATATGCGTTTCGATATGAAACCAGTGTTTGGTAACAAAAAATCTTTTTTTTTTCGTCGTTAGAGTCAATTTAAGAAACATATATACACAACGTACTGCTTTATGTCAATTAATTAAATGATTGATTACAGATATATGATCCCTGCATAAAGTGATTTGCAAATGACTAATCGATCAATCAGATTTTCGTCATAAAGTTATTAAGTTTTTATGTATTACTTTTTTACGCGTAATTGTTAAAAGCAAAGTTAGTCAATCTTTACTTTTCATTATAACATTCAATTTATGTTTAAGTGAAGAAACGTCCTGTACGAGCGGCGAAAAATAATGTTATTGTCGTAATATCTGTTCATATGTACATAAAGCGAAGATAACGATGTAGCAGGGTCAAATGGGTAAATGTTATAGGTGCTTAAAACGTCGTAATATTATTTAAGCTGACTTCGATATCCATCGAACATAAAAAAAAGAAGAAGTTAAAAAATGAACTACGTCAAAGAGAGAGAGAGGGAGAGAGGAATTGCGATGATTAAAAGTCACTCGAATCGTTTTATCATTTTTATTTTTGGTTCGCGTTGACTAATTGTTTTAAAATCCTAGAAGCATTTCCCCGATTAAAAAAAAATTGAAATATCAACGATATCGACTTTTTAGTACGTAAGCTATTTTTTTTTGCAAGATCGTGATCATAAGCAGGAGTGAGAAATAATTGTGTCGTTATATTCGAGTGCTGTGTGAACGTGAAAGTGCGAGAGGTGTGAGAAAAGCACGAGAATCGTTTATAGTCATTCATCAATGCAATTGTACATCTAGTTATTAATCGTTTGTAATTTGAATAAGGAAAAGCTTAGGAAGAGAAGGAGGAGTCGCGAAAGCATAAAAATTGTTTTTACACGGAGTCACGTATAAGTTGTCAATCCACGCCGTAACTGGAGAAAACTGTCAGGGCCGATCCACATATTTATTACGTCTTGAAAAAAAAATTTTCAACAATTGCTCTTTCGTGGAGTTAAAAAAATGGTCATTACATTAAAAAAAACACGTTTGGAATTTAATGACTGCTATAGATCGAAATTTCAGCTTGGAACTTTTTAAGAAAATCAATTCTACTGAGCAACAATTAATCGATTCGGTTTGTAAGCGTGAAGCCGGTTTATCCGATTTCCCCAAGTAGTAGCAACGAGCTAATTATTCAAAATGATAAAAAAAAGAACTCTATTTGACCAATAGCAAAACCGTACGGACTACCAAGAAGTATTAATTTTCTTTAATCAGGAATTCGTTTGAATTGCTGCCAAGTACTGAAAATATCGCGAGTAACAGAGACAGAAAAAGAAATTATATAACAATGCAACGCTGTCAAACCATACTTTGTCTTAAAAATAAAAGAGAACAACAATGATTTTCCGCAATGCCACAGAAAAGTGACTGCTCACGCCTGTGCGAATTATTTGTAACGATGAAAAAAAAGAAAAAAACTACGAATGAAAATTTAAAAAGGTAAAAAAATTGGATAGGCCAATCGTGAGGGTGACTGCGAAAATTTCTCTACGATTAATGGTCGACTGAAAAAAAAATAATGAAAAATCGTAAAAATATCTTTGTACCACTATTGCGTGTCTAATCTGTAATTTTAAGGATTATATCGATAATAATGATCAGTAGAAGGAAGAAAAAGCTAATTGTTTAAGATTTCTTGTGATTATATCTCTGTATAAAGCGTATATAAAATTATGACTGCAGACGATACTAGAGCTCCGTTTCGTAGAGAAATATGTTGCGCGGTAACTCTGAAGAAAAAAAAAAAGAAAAAAGAAAATCGTCGTTTGCAAAGAGTATTTTTAAAGTATTTCCAATTATTTTTTAGTAACATCCGAAGAGCCCCATCGATCGTGATAAAAATGGTGGAGAGGCGAAAACGAATGAAAAAAAAACACAAAACTAATGGAATTATCGTTTAAAACGTAAAAAATAGAGTACCTTATACATACGCCATGTTTCGAAGTGATTAAATATGAAACATAAAAAAAAACAAATTAAAACGAATACAATGTGGTTTTCGATGCAACCTCTCTTCAATCCTTTTCCAAAGAATTTAGTTTTTTTTGCGCCCCGTTGAAATTCGATAACGAAGATAATGAAATATTAATCCATTGTCGAGACAAGAAACTTCGAGTAGGTTCGATTTTTGGAAGCGATTCAAATCTTTCGCGCCGGAATGCTGCGCCACCATGAAGATCTCGGATGCGCGCGCACGAGGATAAAAAACGTCCGATTGGTCGAGGGTGCCGCCACTGACACGCTGTGCCTCGACATTTTGACCACGGGGCACTCTGGGTAATACGTATATGCCAATTTTTCCAACATGGCGATCGAGTCGAGCCAAAGTCGGCGGCGACCGTGTGCACCTTCGTGAACGAAAAATGTTGATCTCGTAGAGTCGACGAGGAGTACGTGGCTTTTTTTTATTTGCCAAGCGCAACGTATCGCGAATCGTCGTCGTATTATTCTTTCGGGATCACTCGGCCCGTGAGCCCGCGGACGCCGAGGCGAGAGAGTGAATTCCACGAAAAACCCGGCTGCGCGCGTGTGTATGTGTGCGTGCGCGGGTGTGCGTGTATCTCCGGGGAAATCGGATAATACAGCGGTGGAATACGTTCGTTTTTTTCGTGTAAATATGGATACGTTTGTGTGCAAAGACGTGACGAAGGTGACACCCCGAAGTTCCGTGTCGTGTACGTATGGCAAAGCCTGAAAAAAATTCATATCGCTCGTCTAGGCGGCGGGGGAGAAAAAGAGAAAGAGAGACAAACGGCGGACCTTTTTTTCTTTTTCTTCCTCTCGCTTCACATATTTCTCATCGTTCCGAGGGCGGGTAACGATTACCGAAACTTTTCTACCTTCTCCCCTCCCTTCGAATCGCAGCCCGAAAGAGGAAACGTGATCTCGCGTCTCCTGTGACGAATGTGGCGCAAAATGTACGTGCCAGCGGCTGGAGAACGATGAAAGAAGAGCGAAGATCGCTCTATCCCGATTCTTTTCTCGTTTTAACGCGAGCTGCGATAAGGCAACGTGTGTGTGAAGCGACGTCGCGCAGGGTCCTCTCTCGGACGTGTGTGTTCCCTTTGCACCATCGCTCATTTCGGATACGATTTAATTATTTTTCCCTCGATCTCGACCTCTCACCGTCGCTCTGGCCCATTTTTTCCTCCCGCACTCCCGTTCTTTTCCCCTTTTTTTCTCGTTACACGCATTACCGTGTTTAGCCTTTTAACCCTATTCGCGAGTTGTGGGAGCGCTATCGATAACCCCCCTCGCGACCTCGCTGCAAAGCCGCACTGTAACCTATCGTTGTTTTTTTTATGAACGATTTTTCCTCCTTTCTTCTCTCTCTCTCTCCCTTTCTTTCTTTCTCTTTCCTACTCCGTTGATCTCTGCCCTGCGAATACTCGTGGAAATTCGTCAATTTTAGATCGATGCGAGACGTCGCCGCGACGTCGATACACCCGCCTTCCCCCTCGAGAATAATCCATTCCCTTCTCGACGAGACACGGACCAGAATAACATTCCTCGCGCCTCGCACATTTTCAATCGGCCGCGATTCCGTATCTCCGATTTGTTTTTTTTTTCGCCAAGTCATGAATGAAACAGATACAGAATAAATAAACAAAGTAGCACTCGATTGAACCAAGTTTACCATTGTATAGCTCGTGATTTGGCACAAAAAATATCTCTGAGAAACAAAATATTTTGCACCTTGAGAGAAAGGGAAACATTCGGATGGCTAACTTTGATACTCGAATATTTTTGTAATTTTGTCCGTCCTGTCTCTCATTATCGACGAACTTAAATGCTTGTTCCGCCTTCCTTCTGTTCCTGGAATTTTGAGAAAAATTTGATAACTTAGTCTTTAGTCGAGTGAGTTTTACACGAAGCTGGATAGAGAAGCCAAATGCAATTGAAAATTTTATTTCAGAAATAACGGAGGAAGGAAACTGCGAGCGGAGGGGCTTTGGCGGAGAGAGACGGGAGCTTTGGAGAGAAGAGTGAGGAGGCTCGGCGAGGACGTCGAGACAGATGAGTTCGTGACAGGATGGAAGGCAAGCTTTACGTGAAGAACGAGCCAGGAGCAGAGGGCCAGACGCTGTCGAATTCAGAGCAGAGGCTGAGCGAGGACCACGCGAGTCAGCGGATATGCTTCATATGTGGAACCTTGAGTCACAGCGAGCAGTACTGGCTGCGGGTCAAGCCGAGTCCCGGGGGAGCGCCGAACGAGCCGTACTTTCCGTTTCTCGAGTCGCACGAGGCGCCTCTCGGTTACCGGGGCGAGGGGGCGAGAAACGGGGCGGTAAAGGCTTGCAGCCTTTGCTACGCGCTCTTGCTCCAGCAATGGGAGAGCTACGAGAGAGACGCGAGGCCTCACAGCCAGCGAATTTACTGGCTGAAACGTTGCGACGGCGGCCCGTTCACCGGCGCCGAGATGGCCCTCCAGGGCGAGTACGCCGCCCAGGTTCTCGGTCTGACGAACGAGCAGCAACAGCAGCAGCAGCAACAACCCCTGCAGACGCGACAGGACGCCCGTCCGGTCGGGATTTCGCCGCGACTGCCGCCGAATTCTCCATCGCCGAGGGAACAACCGAGACCGCCCTCGAACTCCGTCGAACTTCCCAGGCCTCACTCCAACACCGCTGACGCCCCGAGACACGAGCAGCTCAGGCTCAGCATGGAATCCCCGCATCAGAGGCTCCAGTCGCCTCACCAGAGAATCCAGAGCCCGCGACAGCTCGCCGACGAGACGAGAATCACCGGCGAGGCCGCTCTCGATCTCAGACACGCGCCTCGCAGCTCTCCCGCCCCCATACTACCACCGCATCCGCAAGGTGCTCACTTTATTCAATCTTAATTCAACTCCAATATCGCATTCTCGATTCGCAGCAAAAATAACAGAATTTCAATATTTCGTTGAGCTTCATTTTTTGCCTTTTTTTTTCTTCATGAAATTGCTGTTTCTATTTCCAAGTAATCGTTGTAAGTGACATATCTGTAATAATAGCTTTGCATTTGCAACGCGTCGCAGTGAACCACGGAATATAACAAAGGTTTTCCAAGCGTTCAACGGCACGACGATACGGTGTTACACAACAACGCATCGTGGCGTGCAATTGACAGAAGGCTTCGAGCGAATCCAATTATAAAACGATAATCCATTTGGACGGGTACTAAATTGCGAGAGATACGCGTTAACGGTTTCATCTCATCGATCGTGCACCTTGTAAAGTCGGTGAAATATTTATTCACTTTTTCGAGCTGTCGCAGTTTTTTTCGTAAAGCTGATGATTATTCGTGCAATACGAACGGTTGATCGACCTCTTGTTTTTCGACGTAAATCCCTCCAATCTTTGTACATAAATCCGTAGAGAACAGTAACGAAATGCGAAGGCGGACAAGGAATCTTTCTAATTATTAAGTTGACCTGGCGAGTTTAATTGGAGCTTTATCTGAGGTCAACAGGCTGTTATTTCGTCATCGCGAAGCTCTCAATGAAGCGGATTGTTCCCAAAGTCTGCACACTATAGACACTCGAGGTTGAGCCCCTTGTTTATTTTATCTAAAAAAAAAAGAAAAACGCCTCTCGGTATTTACATTCCCCGATACGATACGCTACTCGAAATTCACTTTCGAACCTCTCGAGTAGTGTTGGAGTTGACTCTGAGACTCTTGGGATACTCAATCAATGACAAATCTTTCGTTTTATCAGAAACGGAATTTAGATCGATCGATATTTCACCAGTCTATTATTACTTGAATAATCAACGTACGATTCGTATCGAAAATCTGAAAGTTTCTTAATCAAGTATCCTTAAAATATATATTTATCGAATACGATTTGTTACGATCATCCCGGTAATCGTTTTTTCCACATTCTGGATTTCTCCGTAACCGGTTACAAGAGTTGGAACTCCGGCTTGTTTATCGCGTTGTAAACAATCGAATCTCAACGATATATTTGCTCTGGCCTTAGTCGTCTTTTTTTCGCCCTGTCTCACCCTTTCCTCACCGCGCGACGATAATTTAAAGCGGTTTAGTGATTAAAGGTTAACAGTTGAGCGCGATAAGAGAGAAAGAGTGGAAATGACTTGAGGCTGGAGCCGATTCATTTGGACACTTTTATAAACTGAGGTCGCGATCCCGTTTTTTTTTTAATCTCCGTTTTTCTCTCGTGCTTCTCCTTCTTCCTTTTTTTTTCTCACAAAGCGTACTACGCTGGACGAAATCGCTTTTGAAATCCGTTTCCGTGCCTCTGACCCCTCGTCGATCCGATAAAGCGGTCGCGGCTCCCTCTCCGAGCTTTCCTCTCTGCCAATCTCCTCATCGTACTACCACGTAATCCCAGCGAGACCGCGTCGGGTCAACGCAGAAAACGAGAAATACTAAATTCTAAATCATTACCGAAGCGCGCCGATAACGTCCGAGAGTCGGAGAGATAGAAATGTTGCCTCGGCGAAGTAGGCCACGTGCAGCAGCTCGATCGTAGTCTTCAAGATGTTTCCTCGAATGTGAGACGCTCCGATGCAATCGCGCCAAGACACGCTTTTCCGACCTTTCGTCGATACTTTCATTTTTCTACGGATACACGCCAAAATTGCCGCGATCGAACGTCTCGATTCTGTCCCGAGTGAAGTGAGAATGTGACCGCATCGTAGGAATGCTACGAAAATGTTTGAACTGTCTATTTGTTTATCGAACGAATCGATTTTTTAAATATTCTTTTAAAGAGTTTACGCTTAAAGTTTTTCTTTTTTGTTTATAAACGAAATGTTCTTTTTTTTTCTTTAAAATGTTAAGGATTTCTATGGATTGGTTTATTTATTCGTTGATTTTTTGCTTGCAGCGATTTACAGCGGTGGATCCTGTTCGAATGTCGGGACAGACATTCTGGATTTATCGATGCCGGATAAAAATTCAGTGACCGAAGTATGTTACGTGTGCGGAGACGAGTTCAAGCGAGGGTCCCTCAGTCACATCGTCGCGAAACCGATGCCCAATCAGCCAAACACTTCGGCCAGTCCACCGCCATTTTTCCCCTCGTTGATGCTCCATCCCAGACCGAGCAGAAGCCGCCCAATGGATAGTTCCGGTCGAGTCCAGGTGAAGAGAGTGTTCTCAGGAATTAATGCATTTTTCCTAAAAAAAATGATCAAATCTAGAAACAGACAAAAATTCTTAAAAACTCGTGTTACTTCGAGAATTCAGCAGTAGATTTTCACGAAACATGAGCGAGGAGAAAATCATGCTGAATGCGCGAGCATCCGCGAGAGATTATCTTTGGCCCGTAAATGCGTAGATTATTAAACTCTTGTAACGCATCGGTTCAAAGTGCAGGATTAAATATCTTTGTGTGTGAAACACCATCCAGGCTTATCTCGGTTTTCTCATTTTGTTGTTTCTGAATAGTTCTGAATAGTTTGACTTTTGCGAGCAGCGCGTAATGTTTGAAAAGAGTAACAAAATGATAGATCGTGCGAAAATGTTTCAGGCTTGTTTGGCGTGTCAGAATCATCTGCTGCTGCAATGGAAAGCGTACACGAGGCAGGGTGTGCCACACGGCGACAGGAATTACACGCTCAGGAAGCGTCAGGCGCCCGCCATGGACACGACGACCTTTATATGTTATACTTGCTCCTTGGAATATCCCTCCTCCAGTATTAGATTACTTTATTGCTGTCCTAATCCCGAGAAGGAAGCTTACTTTCCTTTCATATGCTCGCTTCGACCTCCACCAGGAGCTAGTCCTATAAGCCCTCAGGGAATGGTGCAAGTTTGCTCCATATGCTACAAAGCTATACCCCAGAAGCAACAGGTATTCGGCAGTGAAAACAACGAAGTCCAGCCGGCCAGTCAATCTCTCGACTTTCGTCAGCAAGGTTAATCTACCTTTTTAATCATCAATAAACTTTTTATCTTCTTTCGAGGCTCATATCCAGTTTGAAACCGTAGAGAAAACTAATTTTTTTTCAAGTTACTTATTATTTACTTTTGTAAAAATGATAAAAGATGGGTTTATTTTACTGAGCAACTTTCGAAAAAAAAAATTGACAAATTCTTGTTGAAAATAACGACTGAATATGACTCTTGACTAAAAATTTTTAAGATGAGTGACTGACAGTTATTGTTGAATTGCCGACAGGTCCTTCCCCACGGCCGGCTGTCGCCAAATCACCAGCGAATTCGGCTGGTAGCGATATTCGTTTCAAACCCTATGATCTCAACAAGTCCAGCGTGACAACGAGCAAGCCGCGCAGTTCGAACGTCAAAATTCCATCGTCGAGCCAACGAAATTCGCCGAGCAACGGGCCGGCGGAGAACGGTACACTCGGGCAAAATTATCGCTGCTACATCTGCGAACGGCTTTACCCGAGAACACACATGGAATGGTAAGATTTTTCGATATCAACGAAACTCCCAGCGTCGAGGTATTTACCATAATTTGAAACGTACGTTCGCAGGCTGTCAACGAGTCCCGAGGGGATGAACTCGCACGCGATGCACTTTCCTTGCTTGCGAGGAATGGTGCGAACTTCGGAGAACGCCTGTATGGACAGTCACGGGCGGGTACTGGCGTGCACGCACTGCGTGAATCACTTGGCGCAGCAGTGGGAGAACATGGACGCAGATCGCGTTCCGCTGGAACGTCGAAGGTTTGCGAAAATTCCAAAATTACTCTCGAAGAACGAGTCAGCTGCAAGAGTTACAAATTATTTTATTGTTTTTTCGTAGATACGATATTCCCAGTCCGCATCCAAACGGTGAGGTGAATCGCACGATCGCGACGCCGCCCAGCTCGAGCTCGGACCGGACTTTCGGGAGCAATCCGGGCACGTCGAGCAGCTCGATCTACTGCTTTCTGTGCGGGCTGCACAGCGATCTGACGCTCGCGCGAGTCCTGTACGGTCGAGCCCAGGAGAGAAGCGCGCCGTTCTTTCCGGAACTTTTGCGCCATCAGTCGCCGGCGAACGCGGAGCAATTGAGAGAGGACGGAAGCGCCCTTGTTTGCACGTTTTGCTATCACTCGCTGCTCGCTCAGTGGCGCAGATTCGAGGCTCTGCCGCCCGGACAGCAAGTTAATCCGGCGGAGCGTCAGTACAACACTCACGATTACTGGTGCTACGTCTGCGGGATAACGACGTATAGGAAACGCGCGAGGGCCTTGCCCGTAAAGGACTTTCCGTTCCTGAGGTATCACCGCCAGCCCGAGAAGAGCCTTCTCCTCGAAAACGGCGACTTCGCCGTCGTCTGCCTCGACTGTTACGAGACTCTGAGGACTCAGAGCCTCGAGTACGAACGATGGGGCCTGCCTGTCGAAAAACGCGAGTACAACTGGATCGTTCAGCCACCACCCCCCGAGGACAGTCCTGACGCCGCGATTGCCCGATTACCGTCCGGCGAACGATCCGAAAAGGTGGTGAGTGAAACTCCCATGAAGCATTTTCTTCATTTTCCTCTATCCTCTGATTTTTTTTTAATTTTCTTGTGTTCTCGTCGATTCTTTTATTCTTAGAGTATCGAAAAAAAAATAAAACATTTCTCGTCAACGAGAATGCTTCGTGTATTTTAAAAAACGATCAGTCTCATTGTCGTTATTCACGATGTTAGTCATTTTTTTTTTGCGACTGTGATCCCTTCGATTTTTCCAGGTACCACCGACGTTGACTGTCAGACCAGCACGTAAGAATTGCTCACCGAAGGCACCCGAGAAGAAACTCACGGCGAAGATTCCTGAAAAAGAGCAAGGTAAGTCGCAACGACAATTTTCTTTTCGATTAAAAGCCAGACGCGATAAATCGCGTCAGAGAAAGAAGAAAAAAAAAACGTTTCAAGACTGTGAATTGGCTGAAGCGTTTTTCATAATATCTTCTTTCCCATCGGACTCTTATCAACTTATACAGGCTGTCCCAGAAGCGTGTGTGTCGATGATATCGAAGGCAGGTTCGCGAAAAAATTCTACGAGAAAAGTACGCGGGGGCTTCTCGATCGGAGCAAGAGGCCTCGAGAGTTATCGATTATTTCATTTCAGCCAATGAGCGAGCTCGAAGCGGATTTGAGACTCATCGATAAGAATTTTTCGATATTCCATTCGCCGGCGCTCACATTGATTTCCGGGACACCCTGTGTGCATTCCCCAACGGTAAACGCACTCGAAAAAGTCGAAGAGCCGAGGAAAAATCTCGGAGAGTCTAATATTTGCCGGAGTCAAAGTTATCCTCTCATATTTCAACGTTATCTCCAGTCTACAGGCGTAGAAAGGGATAGGGCCGGAGGGAGGCGGAAAAAAAAGGGGGAAGCGGAAGTTGTCGAGGCCACTTTAGTCAGAAGTAAAGGTTCTTCTGATCCCTCGGAGAGATTCGAGTGGCTGGGACGAACTTTTAAACAAATGATGAATTTCGTTGCAGACTCTGCATCGCGACTCTCTAATCACGATAATTGGCGACTCGCTGTTTTCTTTTTTCCCACCCTTGATCGCACTTCGCCTCTCGATCCCCTAGAGGTTGTAATCGAGCGAAAAATTGTATTTCACCTACACGCCAGGAGGAAATCCCGTGTTTCGTTCGTTTCTGACAAAAGTAAATTTGCGAGAATAAAGAGAAAAAAAAGTGTTCACTCGTCGGTACTCTCGCATCGATGGGCGAGGAATTAAGAAATTTTCATAAAAAAGCTCGAGCCCGCGGGTGCGAGGCAAATTAATCGAGATGAATAATTAATTTTCAATTTTGCACCCTCGAAGCACTCGGGGCGATGAAACGAGATGGAAAGGATTTTCTCTGTGAAGAGCGACGTCTCCCGTCCAATCCTCGGATTTTATATCGACATCGCGCCGCTGCGAAGATGAGAAAAATTCCTTCCACTCGCTCGCTCCTGAAACGTCGGATCATTTTTTACCTTTTATTCCGCTCTTTTTCCCCTTGTCTCTTTGTCGAGGGATCCCCCCGAGAGCGAGGCTCTTCGCACAAAGACGAGAGAGCCGTCCCCCGAACGTTCCACTTTGCGCGAGGAATTTGAAATCATAAATAAAAGCCGAGTGAAAAAAAAGGAGAAAAACGCGTCCGGAGAACGAAATAAATTGAAAAATGAATTCGGCGAGGCCTCTCGGACACGGCGCGCTCTCTCTTTCTCTCTCTCTCTCTCGAGAAAGAGACCGTGATCGCTCGATCGTGAATTCGAACGAATCGAGCCGAATCGACGATCAAGGACGAAGGGTGTGTGGAAAAAAAAATTGCGTTTGGGGGATGAACAGATTAAAAAGTGAATCCGGTCGTACTTTTCGGGCACACGGTGTACATGCGAGAGGGTCGTCAGCACGGTAAGGGTTGTAGGTTAATCCGGTACGTGTGTAGGATACGTACGTGAGGGTGGCCACGGGCAAACGGTTACGAGAGCGGCAAGTCCGGAATGCCCGCAGCGTGACACCGCATTGCGCCCACTTACCAACCCCCTTCCGACACCTAAATTCGAATTAGCCAGACAGACTCGCCTCCGACACTATCCTCGATTCTCATCCCTCCTCCCTCCCCCCCAACCACCCCTTTCTCGCCTCCCCAACATTCGCTCGAACGAGAGCGCTGGTGAACGTCCCACGAGTCCCGTTTCTCTCGTTCCCTCGGGAGACAGGAAAAATAACGTATTTCAGACTCTCCGAGTCTCGGAAACCTCTAATCCGAGTTAACATCGATTTTTTTCCATTTCTCAATCACTCAGAACGATCTGCTAATTTTCTGAACTTCGGAAAAAAAGTTGAAGATGCTAAAAAAGATTGAAATCTTTTTTTCGCAGTTCTTATCCTATTTTTGAAGTACTGAAAAAAAAACTTGGAAGACGATCGTGAACTTCCGGTTTATCTTCCAAACCACCGGATGTTGTTGGAATTGAATGTTTTCAATGCTGAATTTTGTTACTGTTACAATAATAATTTTGTGAAAGCAATTTGAACAATTTTGTAGAAATGTTTGCTCAAAAATTGTTCAAAATTCGATTTAAATTGATTTTACAAAATTGTTTAATTTTGACGAAATTATTCAAATTGTTTTTACAATATTGCATAATAGAAACGTAGTTCGTGCTCGATCGGGGTGGGTTCGATGTAATCGCGTCAACAAACTTTTTTTGAAGTTCGTATCCTATTTTTGAAGTACTGAAAAAAAAACTTGGAAGACGATCGTGAACTTCCGTTTTATCTTCCAAACCACCGGATGTTGTTGGAATTTAATGTTTTCAATGCTGAATCTTGTTATTGTTACTATAATAATTTTGTGAAAGCAATTTGAACAATTTTGTAGAAATGTTTGCTCAAAAATTGTACAAAATTCAATTTAAATTGATTTTACAAAATTGTTGAATTTTTACGAAATTATTCAAATTGTTTTTACAATATTGCATAATAGAAACGTAGTTCGTGCTCGATCGGGGAGGGTTCGATGCAAGCGCGACAACGAACTTTTTTCGAAGTTCGTATCCTATTTTTGAAGTATTGAAAAAAACTTGGAAGACGATCGTGAATTGTTGGAATTGAATGTTTTCAATGCTGAATCTTGTTATTGTTACAATAATAATTTTGTGAAAGCAATTTGAACAATTTTGTAGAAATGTTTGCTCAAAAATTGTACAAAATTCAATTTAAATTGATTTTACAAAATTGTTCAATTTTTACGAAATTATGTAAATTGTTTTTACAATATTACATAATAGAAACGTAGTTCGTGCGAATGCTCGATCGGGGAGGGTTCGATGCAAGCGCGACAACGAACTTTTTTCGAAGTTCGTATCCTATTTTTGAAGTACTGAAAAAAACTTGAAAGACGATCGTGAATTGTTGGAATTGAATGTTTTCAATGCTGAATCTTGTTATTGTTACAATAATAATTTTATGAAAGTAATTTGAACAATTTTGTTGAAATGTTTGCTCAAAAATTGTATAAAATTAAATTTAAATTGATTTTACAAAATTATTGAATTTTGACGAAATTATTCAAATTGTTTTTACAATATTACATAATAGAAACGTAGTTCGTGCGAATGCTCGATCGGGGAGGGTTCGATGCAAGCGCGACAGGTTCTCCGTGTAGGCTGCCAAGTCCGCGAGTTTGCGGGGAAGGGAGGAAAACTTGGTCGCCGCCGGCACGCATTGATTTTGCACGACAGACGAGACTGCTCCCTCTTGCCAATCCGTGCACCCGTATATTTTTCTGCCCGGCGCTATAAATTCCGTTATCTCGCCGAAATCCTAATAGCCGCGCGGTAACTCCCTCCCCCGCCTCACGGCACAACCCCCGAACGAATCATCGACATTACCAATTCATTTAACCTGATGTCTCAACCGGACGAATAACGACCTTTCCACCCCGTCAACTGTCCATTCGATTCTCATTTTTCCCCAGTCTCGCGAATACCGATGACAATCGACAAAAAATACACCCAGTTATTTTTTTCCTCACTTTCCAGATATAAAGCTCGTTTTTTTTATCTACAAAATTTACAAGCTTTTTAAAAAAATTATTTTCATTTTTTAAATAAATTTTTTCAATAAATTCGATAGTTTTTCACAAAAGAATTCTGAAGATGGCATTGCAAAAAACCATAAATTGATTATTTAAACCATTGCGAAACGAGTTTTCGGAGATAAAAATGATAAACTCGAAAAATAATAGATTTGTACTTGATTTAAAAAAAATGGAGTTTCCGTTTTAACGTAAAAATTCGTTGACTCGTCGGAGCTAAGTTTTCGTTTCGCGTTGTAAATGTTTGTTTTGTTTTTCGTGGTGCGCGGAGCCCGTTGGGATAATAGAACGAGAAAGGATGGCGGGGGGGTTGGAGCGAGGCGACACGTTGAGAGATGTGCAGAGAGCGCTCTCGACGTGTTTCGGCCGTAACGAAACGGAGAGAGCGCGCGCGTGCCGGGCGCCAGATGTTCGAGAGCGAGAGCGAGCGAGACGGCCGCGCGCCCCCTCGAGCATTCTCAGCGCGACTTCCCTATATTAGTAAAAGTTCTCCCCGCGGCGTCGTGGAACGGAGTCGCACACGCGATGATCATCGGCCGGGAGAAGGAGAGAAAACTCTCTCGCAAAGTCACCGCGAGGGAGAGAACGCGTCGGCGATGGCGTTGGCGTCGTTGCGACGAAAATGAGAGCAGCCACGACGAAGGGTGAGGACAGCTGCTCTCTTTCATTTTCTTATTTCTCTTTGTGCCTTCTTCTCTCTTATTTCTCCTTCGAATCTCGCGTTTTGTCCCCGAAGCCGGCAGCCTCCGCGTTGTCGAAATGCCGATGAAAAAGAGCGACTCTTTTTCTTTTTTTTTTCCCAAAATTAAGGATGTATGCCCAATCAAATCCACAGTACATTCTTTTTATTTTTTCAAGTATTTTATTATTTACTATTTATGTGTAAACAATAATGGCAATAATTTTTTTGCCCAAATAGTGATTAAAAGAATAAAAATAGGGTAGACATGAATACATTTCTACAGTGTGAAATAAAATTAAGACCTCTGATTTGATTAATCGAGATATAGACATTTTGTCCAGCCAGCCAATCGCAATTTGAAATATCCTGGACTCGAGAAAATTTAATCATGAATATTTCCGTAGATACATCGGCAACGATAGATTTTTTTTTCGTAGAAAGATAGAGGATAATATATAGTTACAGAAAACACTTTTTCTTTTCAGCTACCTCATACAGAACACACCAATTTGTCGCTTTTTCTTGAAATTTGATCGACTTCCGGTTAAAACAACACAGGGTTTGATTTAATCTTGGATTATTTGCTTTAAATCAACTCCAAAATTGTTTTTTTTGTTTTAATCGATGCGGAATAATTTATATTGCTATAGATTTCAATTTTAACAAAAATTATTACTATAAAAATAATGGGCACACATCCGTAAATGACAGTTTTATCAATGAAGATTAAAGAAACCTCCGTAATTTAATTCTTCAATATCTTTTTTAAATCATCAGAAACCATACTTTTTTTTTCTTTTTCCAATCGATTCAGCATATTTTATTTCATTATCAATTTTAAATTCGCTAAAAGATACGTCAAATTTTGGGCAAACATTCTTAATATTCTCCTTCGTCCTTTCCGCAAATCCAATACTTCTCTCTGTTTCTCCGAAATGATCGAAACTCCGGTACAATTCGCAAAACTCGAAACAGTCGCTCGTTTTTTTATTCCGCAATTTTATTACCGAGTCGAAATTGTTTTCGCGAGGGGCGAGGGAGTGACGCGGGGTCCGCGTAATTTCGCCGAGCCCGGCGGCGCGTCAACTTTGTCGCGTGTGCAGTTTCGAAAAATCGAATAATGGCAATAAGCTATAGAAAAATCGACCCCGTACGGCGTGAATACAACAACGCGCTCGTCGCGGAGGACAGCAGGAGAGAGAGAGAGCCCGTGTGTACGAGCGCGTACGCCGGCACGCAGCGAGGGGAAAAAACGCGGTGGGAGAGTGGGAGAAAACGTGAAAAGCGCTCGGCCGGGCGGGAGGAGAAGGACGAGTGGTGGGGACAGCGTGGCTCAGGGGCGCCTCAGTTGAGTGTCAAACGCCGAGGTGACCGGATCTTTCGTCGCGCCTGTCGTCGGCCACGGGCGCACGCGCAAATAACAAAAAGCTCGCACCGATGACGACCGGCCAAGTCGAGTCGGTGAACGAGTACGCGAGGGTGTGACGGATTTAAAAGAAACAAGAGGCAGCCAGACAAAACAAAATAACGGGGAACGAGATTGTCGCGTCCCCGCGAAAAGCCATTTTTATTTGGGCATGCGCGTTACGCGGTCCCACTCGGCCGGCTCTCGAACTCTTTCGAAAAGTGTCTCTCTCTCTCTCGCCCTCGTTGGCCATCCTCCCCGTCCGCCCTTCTGACGTAACCGATCGTACATCTCGTGTTTCGCCTCGTGAGCGTCCTCCTCCCGATCGGTCCCGCTCCTCCGAGGCCCTCCCGCGGAGCTTTATCTCTCGGATAGCCGCGTAATCCCGCGTCGGAAGCGATCTCCCCGCCCCGTCATGACTCCCCGACACGCGCGAAACGAGTGACAAACGCTCGAACCGCGAGCGCGTCGCTCGTTCGCCTGACAAAGCCCCAAACATATATATATATACGCAGTGTTTTGGAAATTCAAAAATGCGACGGCGTAACCTTCGCGTTCTTCAGTAGAGTGTACACAAGTGTTTTCTCCGAATTTTTCGAGGCGTTTTATCAAATGTTTTCGTACGAAGAACGCGCCCCGATCCCTGGATAATTCGTCGTTACGTATTCTTCTCTATAGCTCAGTGTTTTTTTTGTGCGCTAGTGTGCGTGTGTGTTCCGAATTATTTTCGTCGTACAAACAGACCATTTGTGGTGTTTTTTTGGAATAACTCTTTCTATCGGTCGAACAGTCGTCAGACGAGGGAAAACTAGCGTTCCGAGCGTTTGGAAAAAAAATTAAAAATGGATTTTCGAGCTCCCCATCCGCTCGTGCATCCGGCACACGCCGCACATCCTTATTATTATCCAGGTACTGAAAAAATCAATTATCTTTTTTCACTTCTTCAGTAAAAAAACGTACATAATTGAAAAATTTAATTATTTCGTCTTTCTAACCATTCTGATAAGAATTTCCAATTTTTTGAAAAATTCGAAAGAGATACGAAAATGAATTTGGTCAAATTCGAGTAATACGATCGAAATTTTTTTTTCTTTTGATATTCGCTCGTTTATTCCGTAACAGAAATTAATAAAAATTTACAAAATAATTTCTTTTTCGTCTTAGGTTGAAAGACACAATTTAAAAAAAATTCAGAATAACACTTTTAGCGCTTAAAAAACTCGAATTGTTTTTTCTAAGAAAATTGAGTGTTGAGTGAGCGAGGAGAGGAACTCGTCTCGTTGCACCTGTGTCGATATAGCACTCGTAGCATTCAACAAGTGTTTCTCTGATAACTGTAAACGTCATCACTCATTTCGAGACTTCAACAGCATCAGACGTAACTAGTTTCGCTCAAGATCGAGCAAAAGTACAATTTTCCCAATTTCTACGACAACAATATCCTTTCGTATACAAAAAAAAATACGTTTTCGCTCAATCTCAGCTTACACGATTATTTTACTTCATTTTATCATTTTTACCTAAAAAAAAACGTACCGATTTAACATTCAAATGTTTCTCACGGGAATGAAATGCGTTATGGATGAGACGAGAGTCTCGTTATAGTCTTGTTTTTGAGAAGATCATAATAGCCATAAAAATACGCGGAGAGAAGCAAGAGAAGGCAACGCCTGAGGGAATTTTATTTCGCTCTCGGAGTTAACAAACCGTTTACGAGGCGAAATGTTTTATTTGTCGAGTGAGTTCATCAAGCCGGGCATAACGCCCCCGTGAGATATGACAGATGGTGTCGTCGGAATTTCTCGCAAGAAAACGAGGAACGGGGGGGAGTGGGGGGGTGGGAGGGATAGATTTATTATTTTTCTCGGAAATCTGAGCTGCCTCTGGTCTTTGGCTTCGTGATGTCATGCGCAATCGGTGCTCGGAGCTTTATCGTCGGATCGGGATGAGTTTCGAGGTTCCGGATACGCGGAATAAGCTCGAGTCAATCCTCGCTCCGTCGAGTCATTTAATTCACTCTCCCCCGTTCGCAGATAAATTATCTCCGCCGCGACATCTGCCGTATCGCTAATTATCCAATCGGCCGAGCGAGCCACTCGCGGGCTTTCCGAGTGCACGTTTTCGAGCGATCGCCGAGTTTTTTTTTCCCCCGGATGACGATCGACGGCTCTCGATGACGATCGTTCCGGCAGTCGAGGGAAAAAAAAAACCGGGCCCTCCCGGACGTTTTGTCCGGGGCTTGCGAGGAAGCGAGAGCCGATCGTAACGAAGTGGAACGCTCGGCAAAAACGAGCCCGGGGACAATTAGGGAAGAGGAGAGAACGCCGGAACGCTCGGCGAGCGGTCGTACGAGGAAAAAAAAAGGGTTGGAGGAGAAAATAAGGGACGAGTTTCGGAAGAAGAGCTCCGAATGGGAAGGTCGGCCATCGGCTTTATTCGTCTCGCTGTATAAACACGCGAGAGCCACCGCCGATTTATTTATTCCCTCAGCTCTCGGCCTCCCATCCAGCATCTTTCTATTTATTTATTTACATCTATTTTGGCTCGAGTCTCCGCTTTTCTTCGGCTACCTGATTCCCGCGGAGCATCAACTCTCGTATTTCTTATTCAAACTCTCGCCGCATCCCTTTTTATCCCCCGTTCCTCGGCCCTCGTTCTTCAAATCTCCCTCTGATCTCCCTCTCTTTTTATCCCCCGATGCTTATTCCGTCTACGTCGTTCCCGTTCGCCCGATTTTTCGATTACGCACGTACTTCGTACCTGCTCCCGAACAATGCGCGCGTTCCGCAGCCCTCCCGTCGCCTTCCCCCTCGTCCCGAGTCATTTCGCCCTCGTGTCATTTTTTTTCTCTTCTCTCTCTCTATTTTTTACCCTTTAGGGCCGGTACCCACGTGCATTAAATTCACGCGATGGCTCTGCGTTTTTTTTTAATTTTGTTCGTCTGTGATTTGTCTTTACGATAGATGTAGATACTGTTTTATTTTACCACACTGAGAAAAAAGTTTGGTTGAATCAACTGAACGGTTACGGAGGGCGAAAGAAATATTTAGTTAATTTAACATGATATTTTTTGATTCAACCGAATATTTATTTCCGTGTCTAAAACAAAAGGCACAGAAACAAATATTTAGTTGAATTAAAAAATATCATGTTAAATTAATTAAATATTTCTTTCGCTCTCCGTGATCGTCCGTTTAGTCGATTCAACCAAACTTTTTTTTCTCAGTGCAGAGTATACGTGGCTCTTGCGTAAAAGGCATACAAAGTATACAGAGTAAGAATATACAAGAATAAAATATTAAGTAAATGAGGTATAAAATGCAAAGTATAAAGTATAAAGCGTTAAGTAAGTGCAGAGAAAGGAAAGGTAAAAATAAAAATAGGAATAGAGAGTAATCTATGTAAGATCGTGGGAAAATATATACTGAGAACAGATTTAGTTGAAAAATATTTAGTTGAAAATATTTCGTCGAAACAACACTTGTTTATTTGAAATATGTAATTAATAATTAATAATGATTTAACTTCAGTTAAATCAACCAATAATTTAGTTCAATTTGCAAAATAATATCGTTGAACGTATTGAAACAAATATTTTGTTGAATCAACCAAATTTCTCAGTGCACTAAGAACAGATTTAGTTGAAAAATATTTAGTTGAAAATATTTCGTCGAAACAACACTTATTTATTTGAAATAATTAAACTTCAGTTAAATCAACCAAGAATTCAGTTCAATTAGCAAAATAATATCGTTGAACATATTGAAACAAATATTTTGTTGAATCAACCAAATTTCGTTTTCAGTGCAGTGCTAAAGCCAAAAAAGTCGTGCATAAATACGTATACGTCATCGAAAGCGAGAAATACAATAAAAGCAATTAAAATAACAATAATTACAATAAAATACACAACTTCACAATTTCGGGAACGTTGCGTTGATTTATAACACATATCGTTCTGGCCCTTATCTCGAGATCGTATCGTTTTGTCACCACTCGTTTCGATCGCGTCTAGCTCTCTCCCTCTCTCTTTTTTATTCTCCATCCCCATTCGGAAGTTTAACACGATTTTTACGAGGATCAAATTCGAGCTCTCGTTTCGTTCGAGCTTTCCGAAAATCGGTTAACCGCGGGATGACTTTTTCATGGAAACGGCGGAGGCAGCTCTCGGGACGAGAATAACGGAGACGAGCGCGCTCCGACGTCGGTGAACTCGGGCATAAGAGCCTTAACGGTAAACCGATAATTGCGCAAAGTCGTAAAATTCGCTCGGGCCCCGAGACAGAGAGGAGGCGAGAGAGAGAGAGAGAGAGAGAGAGAGAGCGCGCGTTTAGCTATGAAATAAAGTTGGTTCGAGCGCTCCAGGGGTGGCTCTCGCGGATCGCCATCATCAATTGCCGGTACATTGAGCAAAGCGAGGACAAGGCTCCTCTCGCAGCCTCGCCCAGTCGTCCTCTCTCCTTCCTCGACGCCGGACCAGCCCGGCGCTTCCGGCTGCATCCGTTACGGCGAAACTTGCCCATTATTGTTGTTGTTGTTATTATTATTATATTGTCGTCGTGTATGAGAAAGGACGGGGGAAGAAGAAAAGAGAGAAGAAAGAGAGAGAGTCTTGTGACAGAAACGAGCCGTGGCAAACAATAGCGGAAGTGGTGCTTTACTGGCCCTCGGGAGTATGGATCACAGAGCACGAACATTGCCGGGAGACACGCTGTCTGGCTTCCGGTTATCTTGCCGAGGCAACACCACCGGGCGCCCGTCAGCTGTGCCCTCTCACCAGCTGCACACACCGAGAAAAACCTGCTGCAATGCACCCCCATTTATCAACGACACCTCTTCTTTTTATCCTCGACAACGATTTTACCCGCTAGACTCCCGTCGAGGAGGTCCCTAATTGTCTTATCGCGCACGAAAAGACACTCCGAAAATGCTTCCTCAAATAAAATGCGATTCGCGTTTGATCGCCACTTACAGTGAGCGCTATCAACGTAGGACACTCAAAGCTCTCAAAGGGAAAAGAATTTTTTGTGGAATTCGGGTTTTTCCATGCACTAGGCGCACGTTCCGTGCTTTTACTGAATCTTTCTCTCTCTCACTCTGTCCCTTTTTTCTATATCTGCTGCTCTCGTTCTCGGTTTTGTAGACTCATGAAAATTTTAATTTGGTATATCTTTCCTTTTTCTTGACGAAATCAACTTTATTGTAAGGGTGATTCGTTAAGATTATTGAAGAACAGAGCGAATCGTTTAAAAAGTTATGACGCCTTGAAGATTTTTGAATAAATGGAAATTAGATAACGAAGATGCTACTTATTCGGGGCGCAATCCAAGAATTCATATTGAACCAGCTAAAATACTGACTTTTGAATCATTTTTTTGCATTTTTCAATATTCATTCTTACATTGCGCCACAAATAAGTAACATTTTCGTTATCTACGGGAAATTTCCGATCGAATAGGCTCTTAAAATCGAGAAAAAAAAATCAAAAATTTTTTGCCAATTTTTTAAGGTATACCCCTTTCCATTTTTTCAAAAATCTTCAAAGAGTAATAACTTTTTAAAAAATGAATGAATTAACGTGATTCCTGCGCCATTCGCTTTATTTTGCAAAAAACTTTAAGAACCACACATAATAAAGTTGATTTTGTGAAGAGAAAGAAAGGATATGGCCAATTGAAATTTTCATGGGTCCACGAGACCCAGTGTGACTCACCAAATTTTTTGAAATTTTTAAAATTCGATTTTAATAGCCTATTCGATCGGAAATTTTCCGTAGATAACAAAAATGATAATTATTCGGGACGAAATCCAAAAATTCATATTGATTGAGCCAAAAAACTGATTTTTCGATTGTTTAAAATAACGGACTCTCTAATAGGAAACATTTTGGCGAGCTTTCCGAGAGTTCCGACGATAGAGACAGTGGAAAATCGATTGTTGATCGCCAAATCTACCGGCGGTGTAAACTCTCGGACCGGATTTGGCTGTATTTACGCCTCCGACGAGTATCTCGGCTGGGTGTACCAAAAGGGTCGGCTGGCTGCTCTCGGGGTAGCGCGGTAATTAGATAAAGCTGCTCTCGATCCCATACCGACTCCCGAGTCACCGAGTAACTTGCCAAAGTTCGCGCCGGGCCCTGCTGTACGCGTATTAACTTATACACGCCGGAAAGAGGAAACTCGAGCTTCGAGGATCCTCGTCGGAGAATGAATTCCCTCAGGGGGATTTAGCATAAAGAGATTCTCTTCGTACGACGGCCATTACCAGCGCGCACCAATGGCGCCGCGATTTTCCAACCGAAACTTCGTCGAGAGTACAAAGTACAAATATCTTAATGCGATTTTGAAAAACACGACAAGTCGCTCGTGCATTTTAAAAAACGATCCAATCAACGCCATATCTTATTCGATACTCAATTTGCTAAAATATAAGCAGGTTAAAGTTATTTGCATTTAAAAATTAAACCATTGATTTTATAGTCACTTCCAATGTGTCAAATTCACGAATAACGATTCATTTGTACAACGTATTGAGAAACAAAATGAAAAATTATATCGTTAATTTTTTTAAAACCTGTTTTCGAGTTATCTTTAACTTTAACTCAAAATTTTGGTGAAACTTCTTGATTCTTTCTTCTAACCTATTAATTTTATTTTTCTGCAAAACTTGCAATTAAAAAAAAATTTTGAATGAAAGATTTTTATTATCAAACTACTTTACGACTCATTAAAAATACGAGTTTTATATATTTACACGAAAAGTCGATAAAATAAACCGTTGATGAACGGAACTTGCAATAATTATAAAATGAGCAAGTTTTAACAAACTTTCAACGACACTAATAGCGCTAATTATTTTCTGCGCGATTAAAAAATTCGTGGTAAAGAAAGTTCATAAATTTCTGAATAATATCGCGCGACTAAAGAATGAATAGAGCCACGGAAACAATAAAAAGGGAGGGGAGAATTTTTTTCCCCAAAGGACGAAGTTATCGGATTGCCGCGATGAGGGAAGCTGAAAAGGAGTCTCGCGCTCGGTATATGAATTAGGTATGACAGACAATCTGTCCCGGTCTCTTGTTCTCCCTAACGTTCGATATAACGTCGCGGCTCTGCCCTATTCGATTTCGATCAATACGCCCCCGTTCGCGCTATCCGATCCACCATATTTCTTTCACCCCTGCACGCTCTTCGTATTCTCTCCGAGCAACCCTCTGTTCCCGCTTCTCGCGTTTTCTTTTCGTGTGCGCGTCCTCCGCACCCTCGTCGACCCGCGATAAAGGTCAAAGCCACGCACGGCTATCGACATCCAAGATAAATCAAGCGGCGAAAAAAGGGAAAAATGTTTTCAACAATTATCTGAGCATTGAAGAATTTAAGAACGATTTAAAAAATATATTTTTTATTTCGTAAAAAGATTGTTTTTTTTTTTCGTAAAATTCGTTGCGGTCTCACCGGTTCGTTTCGCGAGATGTAAAGGGCTCTGGAAAAATGTTTTTCTTCGAAACGCCATTGGCTCGATACAGGAACGATTACGAGGACGTACGAGCCGTGCTAAACCTCGTACGAAAGTCGTAAAGAGTAAAGTATTAGCTCTCGGTTTTCACGGATTTTCCTGCAAGGCTCCCAAGTTCCTCACCGTCGGGGAGAAGAACGTGCTCTCTCTCTCTTCCTTTTTCTCCGACGTTCACCATTTTTTCCTGTCTCACCCAAGATTTTACTGGCTTCCTCGTGCGCAAACCACTTTTTACGAGATTAAATTCCTGCGTCCCCGCGAGAGGATGAAAATATCGCGACTCGTTACGTTCGAGCAATCTGTCCGGAACCAACAATTTGCACCTCAATCATTCGCTTTATTACTCTTACATAAATTCACTCGCAGAGAATAATTAAGCTGGCGGAGGATAAGAAAAGAATCAAGGATACTCGAATAATCCCGATGCGATACGGAGCCGGGAAACGTCCAATCGTTTCGTTACGCAATGGGCTAAGTGCGAGCGTGTCGGAGAGTGTCCAGATAAACGCTGATGAGAGAACCGCCAGCGAGAATACTGCCACCGACTTCCTCTTTTCTCCAACGCGGAATATTTACCTCTTTGTGTCCTTTCCCGCTCATTGTTGCTTTTCCTTTTTTTTTCATTTTTTTTTTCATTTCACTTCATTCGCGCGATAAAGCATATGCACGACGCAGCAGTCGTCCGGGAACGATCTCCGTGCTCGCTTCGTTATAAATTGCGCTCGCTTTACATGATCGCACAATTTATGGCTAATTCGTAATCATTACAGTCACGCGAGCCCGTTATGGGGCACACAGCAGGATTGCATGCTGACTTAACACTTGAGGGGGTCGCCGATTCCAACTCTCTGTCTCTCTCTCTCTTTCTCTCTTTCTCCGGCTCTTTTTTTTATTTTTTCTCTGCCCGCCGGGAGCTCGCCGCGCAAGCCGTTCGATTCCTCCTGTTGCTGACAGAGGAGTGATTTTCTCCTGCCGACTCACCCAACGAAAAATCCTTCCGGACGATGGGTTCTCGTCTCATCGGTTTCAAGTGACTCGTGACAAACGTTTCGTTTTCAGCCTTCACGCTGCTCGAAAATATCATTCAGCCGTGAGTCATCCTTCTCGACGATTACATTTTTTTTTATTGGAAAAAATACAAGTCTGTCAGACTGGAAAGTGATTTCTTGGTGAAAAATCGTGACGAAGTTATATGATTTTTTCATCTTTTTCATCGTGAATTTTGACCTTATGCCCAAATAAATTTAGTATTCTCGTTATCTATAAAAATTTTTTATTAAAATCCTGTATTAAAAAAGACATGATAGCCTCTAATCAATTCATCGGAATAGAGTGCATTAACTTTTGACTATCGCATTAAAAGAAAAATTCAACGTGCGATGTTTTGGAAATAATGACCTCGATGTTTGAATCATTTATTTCGTTTTGCAAAAATTATCAGGAGTTTCCTATTATGAAGTCGATATCGTCGAGGACACGAAAGATATTATTGCCACTTGAAATTTTGATATTTTCCTATTTTCGTTTCTCGAAAAATAAGGCTGGAGATCCTCGAACACGCTAAATTTTCTCAGCTCGTGCGAAAAAAATTTGCAATACAATTTTCTATTATTTATATCAAATATATCTTAATAGTTCGGAGATCGTAAACATTTAAAAAAGAGGGGGGAGGGGGGGAATTAATCGAGCGTAACGAGGAAAAAAAAATTTCAAATTGTGATTAATCTTTCGGTCATTGTTTCCATGGTGATCGGTCGAGGTCGAGTGAAAAACTTAACAAGGACTTGATTATTCAGTTTTATGACGCAATTTGGAATCAGTAGGTCGGTAAAAAGTGTCGGAGTAAAACGTGTCGGGTCTCACCAAGTGGTTCGTTACCGAAAAACATATTCCGTAGAAATAATTCGACAAGTTCAATTGAGTATCAGTTGTAGCAATTTTCAATCATACAAAAAGTGAATAGTGTTTCAAATTTATAATTTTATCATAGTTCTGGAAGACTTCAAGTATAGATTAAATTTTTTTTTTACAAATTGTGAAAAAAGATTAGATACGAAAAAAAAACCAAAGTTTGAGATTAAAAATCAAAGTTAACTTTTCATAAAACTCTTCGATCTAAATAAAAATAAATAAACGAGTATTAATAAATCGCACAACCTCTCGTGAGTCGAAAAGAAATTTATTTTTTCGTGGTTCACTGGAGTCGGGGGCTTTATTGAATCGATTCGTTATTTTTTTCACGTACTCGAAATGCGAAGGAGAAAATGAATGGTTCGGAGAGAAATGTCGGGAGATATGCGATTGCAGCGAAGTCACGACGCGGACGTCGTGGCCGCGCGGAAGAAACGTGTCTATTAGAATGGAGAGGCGAGAGACTGCCGCAAAGCGACTTTTATCGCTCGGCTGTGCTATTTCCGCTCGATATGCGATAGTCCTGACGTCTGGCGCACCGGCGAGAGAGACAGAAAAAACGGAGAGGGGTCGCGAGAGGAAAACTTCCACTCGAGCCAGTCTCGTTCCTTCTCATCTCAGACGATTATTTCCGCTTATTAATATTTTTTTTATCAGAAAAAAGAAACTGAAAAAGTTTCTCAAAAAAAAAATCAATAATTCGTATTTCCCAAATTTGCTGTTTCTTTTTTTTTTCAATTATATTTTATTTAACTCGGAAAATAAATTCTTGTTCCTTGTCAGGTTGTTTCTATACAGGACTTGACGTTTATTCCACTCGGTGGCTCGAAACACGTCGGAGAGTGAAATTCAGGGGACATTGATTTGTCGGAAGGAAGTTGGAAGTGACGCGGATGACCGATCCGACGTCCTTTCGCTTCGTCTTTGGGAGATCCCTCCATGCATGATGAATTCACTCAGTTTGTCGACGAATTTTGGCCACGGAACCCCCCCTCGACCGTGCTTCCGTCGTGGAATATCGCATCGGTCTCTGCCATCCACCCAATTTTCCCCCGTATACGATATCGATTAGCGACGCTTTGTGGCCATAATCACGAGGGATCCCGTCACGTTAATTTCTCCGAAGAATTCCCGAGTCGAGAAGATCACGGCGGAGCTTCCCCTTTTTATCGATTATCCCCGATTACTCGCTTCTCTCCCGCTCTTCTCGCTTTTTTTTCATTCATATTCGATGCGCGCACTAAATTCGAGAAGGGTCGGACGAATAAATTTTTCATCCGACCGACCCGAATTCGCTTCTTCAATTAACATCCTCCAAACCAATAATTAATCATTTTTTTAAAAACACGCTGTATCTGTGTTATTTTATGGTAGAGGGAATTATCAATATTTCGTGAAAGAGGAGACGAAACGAGAAGCGAACTACTATCGTAATGTCGAGAACGGATAAACCACCAGTCGAGTAATTACTTTTGCCGGAACTCGATTAATACCTCTCCGATCCGCTCTTCGGGGAATATACATCTATATATACGTATACATTGTACGTAGGGAAGACGATTTCCGCTCTCATCACGAACCTCCCATCACCATTTATCAAATTAGAGACTTCTCACTTCGTTTCAACGATTAATTCTTGTATCATTTCGGTATCGCTGATTATTTTACCAACACAGCAATGTCTATACGAAATTTGCTCTGATAATTTTTAAAATGATAAAATTAAAAGTTGAAGATTACGCTAACTAAAGCAAAAAAAAATTTTTTCTAAGATTTTTTAATTCTAAATTTGAACAAAATGTAAAGTTGATAAAATGTAGATATTTTTCAATTGAATCAAACCAGACTTTTAAATAATATAACAATGTATTTCGTTACAGCCGAGAGTACGAAAAAAGTGAAGTTGATAATCGTAATCAAATGTTAGAAAAAATGGGGAAAAACTGCAAACCTTTTTCTTAATTGCTGTCTTGGAAAGATTCGTTCAAACCTTTTTTTATTTTCTTAGACTGATAAAAATTTTGAAAATATGCAGTTAGAAATATGATTTCTTACTCTCGCTTCCTTGCCCCTTATTCTTGGCATAAAATTATTTTGTATCATTCGACACAATGTCTTCGTATTGTTCTCATTCCTCGTAAATTATAAAAATGATAATAATGTTGATTTCAAGAAATTTATTCAAGCCGGTTAGATTTTTATGAGTTTCTACGATATGCTTCCGCATCATTCTTATTATTTTTACTGTATCACGTAATAAGTATCTGTCGCGACGCGCACTGTAAATTCGGATTGGTAAAAAAGCAGGTTGAGTTTGAATAATATTTAGTGGGAAGCGCGTTGGAATGAGAGAAAAAAGAGAGAAAGAGAGAGAGCAGGGTGTACGGAGGCCGTTTGTTTCCCAACAGGCAATTGGTGTCGTTTGACATGCTTGGCACCAATTGGCACTCGTTGACCTCGGCTTGCGCGTTGTCATGACTCCGAGAGTCATCGGCTTAGCCAGCTCGTTAAACTTGCCCCCTGCCCTCATCGCCCTGCCCAATTGTGTCACACACGCGCGCCCCCCTCGCCGCGGGCATTCACACGGGTGAAAAAAGACGAAATGAGGAGGAGAGGATCTCATTTATGGATTCGTCGATTAATCGTGAACACAGCAGGGAGACGTTCTCCAAAGTGTGTGCAGTGATTGGCCACACGCATTTTATTTCCTCGACCGAACAGGCCGATCCTTATTATTATTAATTATTATTAATCCTTATTAATTTTCCCTATCCGAGGTTTTGCTTCGTGCTTCGATGCACGTTTCGTAATTATGGGATTGTTTATACGTATTCAGAGATTATTTTCTTCGAGAAATTAACCCTCGGGCTACTGGACGCGCGGATTTATTTCCGACGTGCAGCGATTGGCCACACGCGTTTTATTTCCACGACCGAACAAGTCGATTTCATTCTCTGCAGATTAATTATTCTTATTTAAGATTTTGCTTCGTGCTGGCCGTGTGTTTCATAATTTTAGGCTTGTTTGTATACACGTTCGGAGATTTTCTTCGGGAAATCTCGAGAAATTAGTTCTCGGGCTGCCGCCCGCGCGGACTTATTTCTGTATTATCTCGGGCCTTACATAATTTTCTCCGGCGATGCCTCGGCGGGGCGAATGCACAGTCCGTTTAACTCGAGTTGCACGAGATTCGCTAAATTGATTCGGAGCATCGAGCCGAAGGCGCTGTCGTGACCCTCGTTACGGTCGTCGACGCGAGAAATTCTTCGGCACGTCCTTCACCATTCCGCTTCGATCTTTCTGCTCTCCCTCTTTTCTCGTCGCTCGCCCCCTTGTTCCCTCTGCTCGCGGCGCGGTCACGAATCGTCCGGCGAACCGCGAGATCCGTACACGCTGCTCCGTGGCATTCGTCGAAGCGTCGAGACAAAGATAGAGAGGGCCCGGATCGATGCCGCTACGTTTTTTTCTCCCTCCCTTTCCCCACCCGGGTCCTCATACCGCCCCGTCGACCTCATCTCCGCGCGCATCTATATACTCGCGAGACTTAACTCCTCTTATTAATTTTCATTGTCGTGCGCGCACTCCCTCCAATTACTCTGCCAATTCCCCGTTCAGCGAATTACATTCGTTTATATTTATTTTTTTTCTACTGTGTATCACTGAAAACTAAATTTGTTCGATCTAACAGAATTTTTGTTCCAAAAATTTTTCTCTCCGCGTACACGGAGAGAAAAAGTCCAAGAAAAATTACCATGCTGTCTCTATAAAGTTTGTGCAAACGACATGTATAGGAAATTTTCTGAAAAATCTGGGAAAATTGGTCCAAAGCGTTAGAATTTTTACCGTGCAGCACGGTAAAGTTTCCTATACTTGTCGTTTGCACACGCTTTATAGAGACAGCATGGTAATTTTTCTCAGACTTTTTCTCTCCGTGTAAATTTGATCATTTCGCGTTAATAATTGTCGTGTGTACTATTTTTGTAACGATATATTTTCCAATTAAGTGTGCTTTCAGTTTATAGACATAATTGTATGTGTACGTATTGGACTGGTTCGTAAAAAATGAATAATTAATATTTTTCACGAAGACACGTTTATATTTTTTCAGGATGATAAAAAAAAAATCATGGTCCAAATTTCAGTCCTCAAAGAAAATATTTAAATAACTATTGATAAATAATATTGGAATTTTTTTGAATTTCTGAACTTTGTGGCTTATAATAACGAGGCATTGTACGTAAATTCTTGACGCATATTTTTATAGGAAATTTATTGATGTTCTGCGCAAAAAAGGTCCCTTATAATTTTTCGATAACTCGATTTTATTGAAAGTTATAAATGAATCTGAAGCATTCATAAAAAAAAATTTATACTACAATAATATTAAACGTGTATGTTTACGAAAAAAGGAAATCATTGATATTTTTAGCGACCAGTCTAATATTTATATACGTACGTAAAAATTGAATATTCCGATACATCGTGCAATCTCGACTACTGCGTGCATAAATGTTTCTCGGGTTAAATGTACGGTATATTTAAAAATGGACAAACGAAAAGACTGGGAGCCTGTTTTAGACATCAACTAGAGTGTACGAGATTTCGTTGAAAAAAGGAGCACGGAGAAGATTCGAATTTGATTTTCCAATCAGCATTGGCGGCGGGCGAGATAGGAAATTCTCCGTGAAAAGAGCGCGCGTCGGCGAGCTTTGTCTCTCTTTTCCGCTCGGAAATACGTGGAAGTAAATAAAGCGTGGAGGAGATTCGCGCGGGGGTGTTGAGCGAGGAAGGACGGGAGGTAGCGGAATGAAGCGATGAACGCGTTGGCAGGAATCGTCGCCTTTGCGCCGCTTCCCGTCGATTCGGGAGAATCTCTCTCCCGTTACCATGGAAACCTGACGAGCGTCGACGTGGAAAAAGAGATAGAGAGAAAGAGAGAGAGAGGAGGAAAGCGCTTCGCTGTCGGTGATACGGAAAGCTCAAAAGGGATAGAACGAGAGCCTTTCTCTTCTATCCATCCCCCCGTTTTCCCTTTCCAACTCGCTTCCTCCCTCGCCGAAGCCCTGCGGTATCGCACGCTCGCAACGACGACCACCGCTGCTCCTCCCTACGATCCTCCCGACAATCCGAGATTTCCCTTTCTCTCTCATCTCCCTTATTCTTATTCTTCTCGCCAATCCTGCTTATATATCTCCGATTTTCACCTCTCGTTCATTCCAAACATATCGCCTCTTGTATCCACTCTCGAAATTTTAATTTCACTTTTTTCTTTTTCTCCGTTAACATATTTGAGTAATTTTCTCAAACGCTTAGATTCTCCTGAAGCGAACAAAAGAATAAAATCTCAAATAAATAAATAATGAATCGCTCAAATAGAATATCTGAAAAAAAAACACCGTGATATATAAAACTTTCGTGAAAGCTATAGAAATTTATATCGTTGAAACATTTCTTTGAACGTTTTGTCGGATGCGCGTACGTTCGAACGGTTTTACAAAAATTGCTCAAAGGTGCACGCATCAGACGCATAAATTTGAAATTTAGCGAGAGCTCGGTTGCGCTGAGCGCGCTTTAAATCAAGGGAGAGTGAGAGACAGGATCGACGTTTCACGATTACGGAACTTCGTGGAAGCGTTGAGTTTACATCAAAGGCCGAGTATAAATCAATTACCGCGCGACGACAAACTGGCCGGGACGAGATAGAGAGAGAGAGAAAGCAGCTTTTAGTATCGGGGCATGAGAGCATGTACGCACGAGAGCACCGAGGCGTGAATTACCGCGTAATGTATCCGTTGCACGCCCGACGACGACGACGACGACGGTATATTTATTTTCTCGTCTCAGAATATTGTCGCAAATTCCGTACTCCGAAAGATCAACGAAATCGTCACGCGAGAGAATATTCGTCCTCGATCCAATTTTCTTAGTTCCGAGATCAAGATCCGTATTAACGCCGCGTTGACAAGTACCCGTTTACAGCTAAAAGCTGACTGACGCGAGACTTCAACTCCAATCAATTTGCTCGTTAAACCGTCCCGCTCGCGCCCTCCCCGTCCATGGAAATCGATCCACGCTCATCCTTTCTCTTTAGCCCTTTCTCTCCCTCTCCGCGTTCATCAGTTTCGTGCCTGGCCAAGTGTCGAGAGAATTGCGAGAGGACTTTCCCGTTAGCCCGCTCTGTCACGAGCAAACTCGATTATCGATGGCGCACTCGCGATATGTCGATGGCATATTGACAGTCTCGAAAAGCATCGCTCCTATACATCCATACGTTTGACGCCCTCTCTCGCTCATTCCCCTTCCAATCTCACTGCCAATATTTTATCACTCGATAGCCCGAGGCCATTTTTTAAAACATTTTCTCATTTGTCGTCGCTCAACCTGTGAAAAAAATCATCAAAATTTCTGTATAAAAAATTTAATATATATGTGCGCGTAGCCGATCAATAATTTTTATATTAATTGAAAACTGGATTAAGGTAATTCGACATTAATTCCTTCAATCGAGTGAATTACCGAATTAAAAATACGCTATCAACAGTTTTCGTTAAATACGTGAATAATGTATAAATAAATCTCGACTTTGAGCATTTTTCATCAAAAAATAATCCGGTTAATTTCGGTAAAAATTTAAAAATCATTTAGTTTGATGTTTGTCTAAAAAATGTTGTTTTCGTTGATGAAAACTCGATAGGCGAATAAATTAGAGTTACAAGGAGAAAAAGGCTCATCTCTAAGTATGCAGGAAATGTGAAATAATTTAATTAATTAACAAAAAGATTTGTCGATCTAGAAGCATTTTGTAATTTATCAGCACAGTTTTGAGATAAACGAGGGAAAAGATGTATTCGAGACGATGGTCACGATACATCCTAAATTTTGGTAGATCCGTCACGTTCTCCCTCGGAATTAGAGCGATCCTGGAAGTAATTGTTTTTGCTTTTTCCTCGTGATGGTCTCTCTCGTGTTAGCCGAGGATTATAAATAACGGAATAGCGTGGAGAGTGTGTCGTGCGTGCTTGCAAAGCCAAAGTTTTATCGATCTACCCCCAGGGGGTTAAGTGATATCGTGACACACGAGTCGAGCGTTCGCGAGGCTCTGACCCAACCGAACATTTCGCATACAGCCATTAAGACAAATGTGCACTTTGCACTCGCGTTCTCTCCCCTCCCTCCCTCCCTCGGGAGTCCTCCCCCATCCGAACAATCAGCTCTATTCTGAGCTCAGAAGTACTCAATGTCCGCGTGTATTCCGTGCAATCATCTCGACGATAATATCGTTCGAGTTACGTGGAATTGGCGACTCAGCGCCGCGCAAACTCCCCGTTTTCCACAATCCCGTCTATACATATTTTCTCCGAAGACTCGTTTCCCTCGCTCGCACCCGACAATCTATCCGTTTGTTTATTTCCCTCTTTATTTTCCGCGCGTTATCTTTCGACGCGCCAAGAATGTTTCGCGCTCGACGATTGCCTCATACGGAAATATCGTAATTGATTTTTTTGTTTTCTCCGCGAAAAAAGTAAACTTTCCCTCTATCGCCGGTGTAATCGGACATTTGTCCGATTTTCGGTTTTACGATGAAAGAAAATCGTCATTGATTCTTCGCTTTCTTTCCTTATCTTTCATCGTAAAAATATTTTTAAGCGTGTTATAAAATGTTTATTGTTTTTTTATTTTCATCCCTCTCGTGACGACAGCATTGGAATTAATATATTTCACTCTTTGCCGTTTCTCGCGTGTATGCGATTCGTGTCAGCAATTAATTGGCAAATTTACGGGAGCCGGATAAATCGCTCACTCGCGGTTCGATGCGCGTCTGCCTGTCTGTCGGTCTGTCCGTCTGTTGTGACAGATGCGAGCAATGTGCTGGCTCGCCCGCGAAATGTGTACAACCTCGGCTCGCGATTCTATATTTGGAGCACCAGAGCTCACACCTAATACACGCGTATATCTTTTACCCTGGATATATTCGCATCAAGTTTGCTATCGCTCCGTGTACCCGAGTCTCCAATAAACGCCCAGCTTCCGCTCGATTATATATATCTCGCAATATATCGCGAATTTTTACTCGTCAATAATCATTACTTTTTAGCAATCATTTTATTTAAATCGTATTATTAAAATCCGCTTTCTTCTTTATGTTTCAGGTATGTTGACAACTTTAATCATTGACAAAAATGACAATAATTCGTTCGATATGTTTGGTGAGTTTTTGATTTTTCGTTATATTCTGAAAAACGTTTGCGATTATTTTATTTTGTGATGAAATTGATGGTCCTCAGGGTGGTCGTGCTGTCACAAGTGTTATTAGATTGAAATCTTGAATAAATATATGTTATAGAACTAATCAAACTTTATACAGTTATGGAAAAAAAATTTGTATCAATCATCGGTTATTTAAATGAGTAATTTAATTTCTAAATGTTCTATTTTATTATCATGGTCGAATGTCTGACACACATTTTTGATCGAATTTAAACGATAATTCCCAATTAGAAATCTAAAAAGAATTTCCGATCATGTTAAAATTTTTTTTTCAATTACCGGAAATATGAAATAAACAATAAATATAATTTTTTAATATATATAATTATTGAATAACAGCACGGCCTCTTTGACAAGAAAGAAACATTTAATTTCTCGTTTTCATTTACATTTCGCGGCAAAGTTTTTGTCTTCGTTTAAAAAAAAAACTGGAAGGGTGAAAATGAATGATTGTCGTTTGTCATTATTATTTTGAATGGAAATGAGCTTTCAATTTTGATGCTCGAGCGTCGAGTATGCGTTTCGACGAAATATCGCTGTTGAGAAGCGTCGAAGGTGAACGGCGTGAAATAATTTCGTGAAAAATGTGTAGAGGGGAAATTAGGAGGGTTTCGGATGAGGAGGATAGAGGGTGCGCGCGTCCTATCGTTCGCACCATCGCTCCGGTAATCGCGGTTAATTAACGAGCTGCCGGTAACGAGACTGCCGATTGGTACGCCTCGTATACCGTTAACCGTCGTGTCGATTATTCCGGGTGCATCTCTTCGCTTCTGGCTCACTGGCCACGTTCGTTTGTCATCGCGTCTCCTTTCGACACCCCGTACAAAGCTCCCCTCGTAAGTTTTTCCCGCTCGCTTCTCGTTGCAAAATCTCCGAAAATCTCGCTCGATATCAACAATTTTCAGAAAATAAATGAAATATCAAATCGATAAAAAACAAACGTCGCGAAAGTCATTGAATAACGGCAAAAATAATATTTTGTTGTCGTTGGAATTAATTCGTGACGTTTCAGGAATGCATAATTGTAAAAGAAATGCCACGAAGTTATTCCGACACCCGATATAATGCGAGAAGAATGGGTGAAAAACGAAAAATATAGGGAATTTAAGAAGTATTAATCTGTCGAGCAACGAAGAATAAAAATGGCGATGGTGATAAAAAAAAGTGGAAAGATTGATTCGAGCGGTAACGGAGCAATTAATTGTGTAAGTGCGTATATATAGATATTTGAATAAGGGATTATTAGAACGGAAAGATTGTTTTTGCGAGTTGGCGGGGAGGGCTGGTTTCGCCGGCTCTCGGGAACAAAGGATCGAAGACGCACAAAGGGACGAACGGACAGAATAAGGGAGCAAGAGAGCAATGAGAGCCGCTTCTGTGCAAGTACCCCTCGATGGAGTTGAAAAAGTTTAGCCGTCAGACACGGCTCGTCGACGCTATCGATCCCTCCGTTTCGACCCTCGAGAGAAAGAGAGAATATATAAAGAGAGAATATATAGAGACTTGGCTCGCTCCCTCGTTCGCCGTCGACGGTGACGACGCCGGCGACGACGACGACGACGACGACCAAGCGCCGACCACGACGCTGCTCGCCTTCGACTTTTTTATATTGTAACCCCCGCTGAATCAACTTTTCCTCTTTCCTTTTACTTTTTTCCTCCATCCCTTGCCCCTCGATCGACGATTTCATTTCAATGGATTAATCGCCGAGAGCGCAGTTCCCCGTCCCGACCCGCCGACGGGATATCGCGTTGAATAAGAAGCAATTACGCGAAATTACTCGTGTCGGCTCAACAAATTTTCTCCTGTAATTGTTACCGCGATATTCTCCATCTGCAAAAAACCTCTCGCGGCGATCGCTCGTTTCCCGACCTCGGGGAAAAATACTTTCCATCGTTTCGCGAGTCACGCGATTTTTCTTCGCTCCCGCTTTTCCGCTCCTCGTCACAAATTTATCGACGGGGGACTTTTTATTTCTTGGGCCAAGTTTTTTTTCTGGTTCACGAAAGTTTAACGAGAATCGGCGCCCGGGGAGGCGAGATATTCCCAATGGACTCGTCGATTCTTGACATTTGACACTCGGGGCTTCGGGGGAGAAAAGAAACGTCCACGGAGAGATATTTCGTTCGTATGAACGGAGTTATATGTTTACTGAGGAAATTGGAGGCTTCGCGCGAGAAACATATTGCTCCGTGCTCAACACTCGAACGTCCTCGCCGCAGGCTTCCTCCTTGTAGTGAAAACGCTCAGCACGAGGAATGGTAAACAGGAAGTACTCCGACTCCGTCCGAGAAACGTATGTCCATATTTTTCTGTACCGTGGCGAAAGTTATGCTCTCGCACACGTTTCTCGCCCTCTTTCCTTTTCGAGAATCTTTCTTCTCCCCAAGCTGAACGGGTCACCGATATTTCCCGGTCCGTCCAGAGGAAAGAGCTTCCCAGTTGTTGTCACGACACCCATTGACCACTGACGAGTGTACAAAAATTCAAGAGGACTTTTCAGATTCGGGTCACGCTCAATAAAAAAAAACATCGATATAAAATGTACTACTTTTTTTAGGGTTCGTATTTGGTCATTTTAGAAATATCTTTTTTTTATTGTTGCACGATATTATGTATACCATGTCTTAAAATACACGATATTAGAAATATTTTTTAAATACAAAGTATTAAAAGTTTGTGTATACACTGTAAAAAATCTGGTGTTAATTTAACACCATTTCTAAAAAAAATTCCATATTAACAAGTTCGTAAATTATTTTTTTCTTTTCCTCTCTGAATGCAGAGATTTAACTTGATTTAGGGTAATTTACTATCTAGACTTTTCTTTAAAAAAAAAATCTGTATACTAATTTTTTTCATAATACGTCTAACGTTGATGTTGAGTAGTAAGTTTTTTTTTAATTTTTATATTTAGGTATCAGTTTCTTGAAATAATTATGCTTTCTTTCAAATCTGATTCATCAAAGATGTACTAGAGGATCAATCGCGAAATTTTTTACAGTGTATTTTAGATTGAAAAAAAATAGTGGATTTTTGAAAAATGTCGAGTATTTACCATCTAGATCAAATTTAACTAAATTTTTCGATGATCATCACGTGAATAAAATATTGTGTAACAAAATGTTGATATCATTGGAAAACTCATTTTTCAGGAAACTCAATAGATGTGTATCTTTAAACAAAAATTAAGTGTTATTTTGAAAAAATGATAATTATTATAGAAAAAATGAATAAATTTCATTCTTTTAGCCTTTCTGGCTGGCTAAACGACCTCTTAAAGCGAAAAAGATATAAATGAAAAAAGCTGAGAACGAGAGAGAGAGAAGGAAAATTTTCATAGGTCTGAAGTTTAGCGAAGACAAAAAGAGAATAAAGTTATTTCAAGGGAAAAGCTCGTGTCCGAGTTAGTCGCCGGACTGCGCTCGTCTACCTTGAGCAAACGAAAGTTTCTCTTATCCCGTGTGCGAGAGGCTAAACTTTCGTAATGAAGGCGTCGTCGTTGAAGTGTTTACCCGCCGAATTTGCCAAGAAAGAGAGACAGAGAGTGGAAAAAGTAAAACGCGTACGAGGATAAAACCGTAATGAGAAAATTCAAGGCAGCGAAACGGATGTACAGCAAACAGTCGACCCGCCGAGTTCTCGATCTTCAAGATTTTTTTCTTTTTCGCCGCGCTCAGGGTGCACCGAGAAAGCTTTTTGGCAACGGAATGAACGAATAAAAAAGTCTCGTAAACGAAGTCAGGGCGCGCCCGAGTCGAATAAAAGACTCTCGAGAAAAGAGGACAGAGCTCGCCCGAGTCAAGGATTTCAAGGAAATCTTTGCATTTTGCTTCTCCCTCCCTCATCGTCGAACTTCTCCAAAAATTCATTCCCTCCTTCCGACTTCTTGAACCGGTATTACGCCCCGAAATGATTTTTCTTTAAACATGCATATCCGATGGGGCTCGCGCCGAAACCAATTTCGATTCGACGTATCGCCATTTCCAAGTTTTTATAAGTGACCATTAAAGCTTCTCGTCTCGTAAAATTTTTTTTATACATCCAAGCGACCAGCGAAATTTTCTTCGCGATTGTGCGAACTGAGGAGCGACTTCGAGAGAAGCCTCTGGCCCGTCCCGTTTTTTTTTTACCCGAAGCTTCGCAAATGCGTCACCTCGAATGTACCGGACGCGAAATAAGAACTTCCGCTTCGTTAATCTCGTGACTTTTGCCTTGAAAAGCCTGTCGGGCCGCTTGGCCGCGTGACCCGAACCGCACCACCGATTCTCGTCTTCCTTCCTCTTTCTCTCTCGCTCTTCCTCGCCATTACCCGAGAGAAACCGCAGTAATTTTTTTCCCAAGGAAATAGGCGGCATTAAAAGCTTGGAAAATGGTTTCTAAGCCTTCGGAGATTACAGACTCACTCTCCAAGTTGCTTTCACAAACGTTCCGATCGTGGCTCATCGTGTGTCAGTGAACTTGCTAAGTTCATTGCTACGATCATGTGCAAAACTGGCGTGCATCGATTTTCTGGTAAACGCGACGAGTCGTCCCCAACCGCGGGACTCTACAGCATTCACGGAATTTCAGCAATCGGATGATTTATTTTCTTTCCCCCAGAGAGCAATACAAACACGGGTTCATAGAAAAATAAAAGTTATAAGGGTGTTATGTCAAAAATCAAAAATAATCTACAATTTTGGAAAATTTTATACTTTATTAAATAACATTTCCAAAATGTCGTGTAAATATCGTAATAATTAGTAAGCTCGTCACTGAAAAATAATTTTCAACAATTATATTCATATATCCTTCAAAATATTTGATTTATTTAATTATTTATTTTATATGCTACAAAATTATTATTTTGAAATGTAAAAAAATGTAAGTTTTGTCAACGTTCTTTTTTTTCACTCAATTAAATTTGTTGTTTTCAACTCTACAAAAAACATCCAAAAGTTAGTACCTCCTGATAAATTCAATAATATACACAAATAAAAATATTTTATTCATATATGTGCTTAAAGATGAGTCTCATAATGACATTTAATATTCTTCCATGCTATTTTATTTATGTATACATAAATCGTAATGAAATTTCGTAAAATCAGAAAAGGTATGGAAATAAAAATTGGTAATCGAGTTAAAAATCAAATGAGACCGAGAAAGGAAACGTGAGAGAGAGAGAGAGATGAAAAACAAATCCAGGAAAAAAAAAGAAGAAACAGAGGCGTAAATAAAATGGGAGCGCTTCTGAAGCGAACGTGCCCTCGCATGTGGGTTGTGTTTGTATTGCACACGGTGGTCGATGAGCCACCGCAATCGGGCTCGATGCTCCGGGCGGATCAGAGAGCTTTTGCCTGTTCGCACGAGCCAACTTTCGCGACTGTATAATTGAAATGAAATCGTTGCTGGAATAAAAAGAAAAACAAAAATAACAAAAAGGGTTGAAAGAGGTGCCTTTTGTGAGAGGGCTCGCGGTGTTGGTCGCATTTGCGGGGGATATCGGAAGGAGTTTTTATAGCGGAGCGCGAGCGGAACAAAAAGAAATGGTGGGAAGAGCCTCGAGTGGAGAGGGCGCGCCGCGAGTCCCAATGCGCAAGCGTCTCGTCACCAATCACCGATAATACGCCGCTAATTCCCCGAGCCGACGTGCAAAAATGTTGATCCGATCGATATTCTCTACCCGCGATTCCGTCACGAAAATCAGCCTCTCGACCGTGCCGGCTGCCTTTTTAACGCTTTTGTAAACCTATCGAGCCTTTCAAATCTCTCCCCGTCGATACGATTAATTGCCTCCCGGCTCTAAATATTCTCCACTATTCAAATTTCACCCGGAATTATAAATCGCGATGCCACTCGCTTTTCCTCCCTTTTTTATTTTTCAATCGCACGCAGACGTCAATTCTACTCGGATTCTCTGTTATTCGAATTTTATTTTTGTATATCAGTAACAGTGGCGGATATAATTTTCTTTTCGCCAAATAATTTTATCGAAAATGAAATGCGATATGTTTGATGTATTCTCGACGCAGACTCCACGAGACTCGATCTTCGTTTTTTTTAATTTTTTTATTCGCTTTTTCGCCGCCGCGGCTTTTCATATCGTCCGTGACACAGGAGAAAAAGAGAATCGGGCGCCCGGAAGAGAGCGCGGATTACCGGAGAGACTCGAGTCGCGGGGTGAGAAGCGAACGGCCCGGAGAACCGACGACCGGAGCTCTCGAACAAAACGTTATTAAATCGTGGATTCCTGTCACGTTTCGCGATCTAACGAATTAATATGGAAATTCCACGGACCCTCACACCACCGACGAGCTGCGCTCATGTTAAATCCCTTTGCTCCGATATACATATGTACGTGGAATTACAAATATATACACACTTTCATATATTAACACATACGTACCGGGTGTCTCGTGATTTAAACAAAATCGATCTCTCATTCGAACATAAAGAATAAATCTTTTCTCATCTTTAAAAAAATTCGATTAAAAAACAGCTTGATGAAAAATAAATCTAAAAATCTTTATCGTAAAACTTTTAAAAAACTACATATTTATCGTTGAAATAGACTGAAAAAATATAGTTTATGACTTAAGTATATTTGGGTAATTGTAATTTAGTTGTATTAGCTATTTATTTGACAGATTAAATTGACGAATTTATGTATATCTCAATTCTATTTCGATCGAAATAACTAAGTTACAATCAGCCAAGTTATACTTGTTTGTTTCAATGAAATTTTGTTAACATTTCTCAAAGAGGTAAATTGAAATTAGGTAAAAGTCATCAAAAAAGTTATTTTACATCACATTTTATATAATAAGAAATATAATTATAGATACAATATATTTTATCAACATATCTGGATATTCTATTTTATTTTATGTATGTCTGTAAAAAGAAAAAGCTCTGGTAGTAATTCAACAATGTTCATATATATTTCCGAATTTCTTTATACAGGAGTTATACGAAAAATTACTGTTTCATCGTACTTTGAAGTTTTATCCTATAAAGCAAAGCAATTTTGATAATTTCTATAATCAAATTTTTATATCAGAAAAGTTTTCAAAACTTCTAAATTGCTGCCACAGTACGAAAAATGACTACGTTTTATCGTGTACCGTGGCTATAATTCAGAAATTTTGAGAATTTTTTACACAAAGCATAGCAATTTTCATAATTTTTGTAATAAAATGTCTTGCGTGAAAAATTCTCAAAATTTCCAAACTGATAGTTCAGGACGATAAAATATAGTAGTTTTTCATCGTACATTTTCTTCGTGCAGTTAAAAAAAATATAGAAAATATTTTTTCGTTGCGTTCGAACGATGCGAACTTCGATGAAACCGTGGGTCAAGCGTTCGCGCGTGTGTATGTGCATGTGCGCGCGCGATGTAAAATGAAACGTGTATTTGAGGTTAGGTCGGATCAGGGGTTGCCTCCCCGATCCTCGCCGGCGAGAACTCGACGGGGCTCCGAGTCATTTATATGGTGATTCAATGGGGGTGCTTGGCAGAATGTCAAGGGACTCGTAAGGGCTCTTTTTCTCTCCATACGCATTATACTGGCCACTCGCATAACCCAAAACCTCAAAACTCACCCCGTCGACTACGTGACGCTTATTCCTTCGTAAATTTCACGACCGGTTGCCTCTCTATTTTCTTCTCTCTTTCTCTGTACATTTTATATTTTCCGCATTACATTCGTGTTTCTATAGAAACGAGAGAGATGAGGGAAAAAGGATGGAAATACGTTTTTGAATTGTCGTTCCACCGTGAATTCTCATTTCGACAGAACCTTTTTTTTTTGTTAATTCCCATCACGATGAGTACACGATACTAACCGATAGCCCATCAAATTTCCATGATGCTCACTGTCGAACATTTCACATATTTATCATCAAGGATACTTTTACAAAAATCCTTCTCCCTCCGACAATATTTATTTTTTTCAGTATTTTTATATTTTTTTTTATTTTTTTAAACGTTTTGGCCTTTTATTTTGACAATACGAACATTCCAGTGAGAAATTGCGTGTACTTTAATAATTATTAAACATTTGTATAAATTTAAAAAAAAACTTTTTTAACGTACAGTAATTTTATTCCAAAGTTTATTGCGATGCGCCGAAAAAGTTACGGCGAATTTCTCTTCTCGACGAGAGTTGAACGCGATCAGGGATGAAAATTGGATAAAGAGATTTCTCGCCGACGAGGTCAAACATCGAGAGCATCCATTATACGTGACTCCAACACGGCTAAAACAATTTCCCGTAAAAACAGAGTTAGTGACGTAATCCTTGAAGGATTTCGAGGAGCTAGGGGAGAAATGGTGGTTGCGGCGGACGAGAGGTGGCTGAAGGCAGATCCTCAGATCGCGGGCTTACATCTCGGCACACGGGCAGGAAATATCGACTCACACGCGCTCCTTGTACACAAAACGTGGCTACTGAACTCGTGTCTCTTAGCTCTGTGGTGTTACCATGGTAACAGACTGTAAGCTGCTTAAAATCCAGCCCCGGAGCACCTCGTCACCCTTTGAAGATTCGCACGACCTACGGCCATCCCTGCCACCCTCTTTGTGTACTCGTTCCATCCACACGCGAGCCTTTTTCCACCCTCGCGCTCGGATCTCTATATACGTTGGAATCAACCGTACTAATTTCTTTTTTCGAACAACGTTTTTTTTTCCCCTCGGAAAACGATCCAACAATATTTTCGGTCCGCTTCTGCAAATGATTTTTATTCAGATTTTTTAAGAAAAAAAAATATTTGTGTAATAAGAAAAATTCTTAAACGAAATTTTTCCCAATGCCTGGATTTTCCTCTCAAGTCTTCTTTTTCCCGTCTCTTTTGTTCATCGTTTCTGGCTCTTTCTCGCGGTCTTGTCCGAGGTAAACCCTCGTTATATAATCCTCATACTTTTATCTTTAACACCGCTGAATAAAATCCTGCAAACTCAGGAAAAAAATCTCTCTCGGCTCCCTTCTCCCGCAGAGTTGCAGAGTCAAAAACTCTCCTGCCATTGGAGAACAACGTTTTTCTTAATCCTTTTCCGGTGTTATCTCTCCCACACCGGGAAAGCACTTTTTTCCTCTTTCCCTTTATTTCCACTACGAGAGAAGGGCGCCGCCGCTTCTCATTCACATTTTTTATACCACCAGCATCAAGTCGGGAAATATTTCGTTCTGCCTTTCCATTGCGAGTTTTATGGCATTGGTCGATCTTTTTGAAAGCATTTTTCTCATGAAGGTATTTTAGGCGAATATAATTTAACAATGGTGAATTATCAATAAATATGTAAAGAAAGACAGCGAACAAAATATGATAAATATCGAAAATTTCTTGGTAAAGTAAACATTCCATATATAAGTTGAACGAAATTTTCTCTATTTAATATATTAAAAAAGACATAAAGCCTCTAATTAAAATATACGAATATCGCTTTGTTTTGCACAAAACTTTAAGAATCATCCATAATAAAGTTGATTTGGTCAAGAAAAAAGAAATATATCGCTAATTGAAATTTTCATGGGTCCACGAGAATCCAGTGTGACTCACCAAATTTCTTGAAATTTTTTTTTAATCGATTTTAAGAGCCTATTCGATCGGAAATTTTCCGTAGATAACGAAAATGATAATTATTCGTGGCGAAATTCAAGAATTCATATAGAATGAACAAAAAAACTGACTTTTGGGTCAGTTTTTTCAATTTTTCAACATCAATTCTTGGATTACGTCCCGAATAAGTAGCATTTTCGTTATCTACGGGAAATTTCCGATCGAATAAGGTCTTAAAATCGATAAAAAAAAATTCGAAAAATTTTG